>JAULCC010595797.1:0-10437 GCA_032358795.1 Nuttallia obscurata
ATATCAACAAACTTCCTTTCAGAGCACTGGATCCGAAGTAAACTTCGGATGCGTAGAATAAACGATAAGAAGTATATATATATATGTAAGTCTGTCAACATTTTGTTATCAATATCCCACCACCAATTTAAGACTGTTCACTAACTTTGCTATTTCTATCAAAATGTAAACTTTAATGAATGGATTTTAGATATGGTTGTGTTCAAAATTAAATAACATAACATGTTACCAAAGCTTGAAGCAAATTACCTACAATGTAAACAATTTATTGGCTGCAAATTACAGATACTGTAAACAATAAGTTGGCTGTGAGGAAGTCTGAAGCGTAATAACATACTGTACCATTTTTTATCCATTGATCTGACATAGGGTTTTGTTTTACCACCAAATTTTCTATTATCTGCTTTACTGGCACATAAGGAATCTTTAAGTTTAAGGGTCACTGCTTTTTTTCTTAGACACCCTGTATTGTCTCAATAGGAAGCACATTAATAAATGTTCCCTTTTTTAGTTCAAACCATGTTTTTTTTCTTTTAGTTCTCTTTTTTTTCCTGTGTGATGGTATTTGTTTTCACTTTGATGGTAAATGTACCAGTATATACAAACATTTGATACTAAATCTGATAAAGGAGTTTGTTTGTTTTTTTGTTTTTCGAATTTAACGTTGCTTTAACAGTATTTCAGTCATTTCGCGATGTCCAGCTCATTACAGGTGGAGAAAGACCCAGAGGGACCTCTGTACACTATTTCAGGCACAGAGTGCACCCGGGTAGAACCACCGACCTACCTCAAGCCAGTTGGAAGGCTTCCTCACTTTAAAAATCCGAAGTGCCCAGACCAGGATTCGAACCCACAGCGGTGAGGGGCTGAGAGATTGCAAGTCAACGACTATAACCACTCGGCCACGGAGGCCCCAAAATTGTATATGAAGTTAAAACGAAACTGATATTCTTTTTCTCACATGACAATGCAACAAGAGGTTAATAGGATTTGTCTTATTGATTTTGTAACGTCATCGGTTCTTATATGTAATGTGTTCTTTGTATAAAGAGGATATCTGATGAGTTTTCGCTTTATATAAACTTTTATTAGACGAGTCCAGGGATCTCAATAAGCGAGCCTCTGGCAAGCTTAATAAAGGTTCCAGGACGAGTCTTATAAAAGTTTATATAAAATGAAAACGAATCTGATATTGTTTTTATCACATGGCAATAAAAAAAGGTTAATAAGATTTTTCTTACTGATTCAGTGACGTCATCGGTTCTTATATGTAACGTGTTGTTTGTATAAGAAAATACGTGATGATTATATTACACCGGAAATAAGCAGCAGCATGTGATAAAAGAAAATACGTGATGATTATATTACACCGGAAATAAGCAGCGTCATTTGATAAAATACCGTTTTTCATTATGCAAATCGTTTCATGAATGAAATACAAAACTGAATAAAAATAATAAATATAAATAGTAAATATAATGCTGAATGTTTTGCCCGCTGGAACCTATTATCTATAGGCAAGATATGCGTTATCTGTCAAATAGCTTCTTTCAGACCTGTTTTGCCGAACTAAACTTTGCATTTTGTTTCGGAAAAAATAACGCATTGCCGCCAAAATTCACTTACATCGAAATGATGCTCATCATGCCTCAATGGTTGAGCTTAACATGTTTCTGTATTTAAAGCATTGATAATAAAGCTTTATGAATTTGTAGGTATAACATCTACACATTTATATTTTCTGACATTTACAGAGTCATTCAATTACAAACTTAACGCTGTCTTTTCTGACACCGTAATGAATAGGGTTTTTTAATTTCACAATGGATGATTTGTGACTATGGCTCCTAGTAACCTATTTATTATTGGTGTATCCGGTCAGAAGACAGACAGACATAAAGGAAAAAAATGTTTTGACAAACATAGTGCATCGTCAATGCAAAATATACATAATGCATCAAATGTAGTTAGCAAAATCAGGTATTGTTTGAAAAATCTAAAATATATAGCCTGAACGTGAATATATTTTTATGACGATGTACTATTTAAAAGTCCTGAATATATTATATGTTTCTTTCTATTTCTATATAAAAACATTTAAACAAAGAAATGCTCTTTTAAATTATCTTTATGATTACAAAAATAGTTTAGTCGTAAGTAATTGCCATATACCTACGGTAAATAAGCACACTGATATTTGCAACTATGTATAATTCATTCAATTTGTAAATATACACATTATTTTGATCACTATCGTAATTGTTAATAAGAAGATGTATATATTATTACCATTACTATGTTCATGTAAATTGTTTGTGTGAAATGTCGATGAACTAAAAATGTTCAAGTCGGGTCAATAAAATCTGTTCTATCCTGTTCTACTTGAAATGCTATTAAGCGACGCTCTTGTCAAACGTTAAGAATGTTGTGTGATGTTTATCACGATCATGTTTGTTTTCCACTGCACGTTATACTATAATTTAAGGTGTTTTGTGCATATTTAATGCACGCACATGCTGGTAGTGGAGAATAATTTATGGATGTGCTGGTTTAGATGCATGCCATTATGTGATTGATGGTGTTCAGTTTCAAATTTTGAATTGAAACCCTTGCTGTTTTGCTTCATATGATAAAACAAGTATAAAGGTTGACTGAAATCTAGAGTCGCTACATATAAAAATGACTTAAGCAGCTGAAAAGTTGACGTAACTACTTAGAAAAGCGGCTGGGTTTTAAACGGCCTTTAGATGTACATCTATCTTTAATTAAATTTCACATGAACATCTAAAATAAACGTGTCTGCATTTATTGGATGCATTTCTCAGTGTATCATCTTTTTTATAATCATTTGAAATGCCTTGCATCTTAATATTTTAGTAGAAAAATAATAAAAAAATTACTATGAAATAGACATACCTATTGTGACAGATATATCTACAAAAAATACAAGAATAAGTTTAGCAAAAAATAGAAGGGCAATCCGTAAGCAATATTATGTTAATCAAACATATTATGTGAATCAAATTATTTCCAACAAAACAAGAAATTCAAGACAAAACAATGTTCAAATGCTCTAATGTGCATTATTTGAGCTTAACCTACTGTGATATATATATATTCTACTTAATATCATGATTATCATTGCTTTGATAAAAGGTATTTAAATAAGTAAACATTTGGATTTAACTTTGAATTAGACGAGATTTTGTTGACTGTGATTAAACATAGTTATGAACAACAGACATTGATTTGTTTAATTAGTTAAATGCCGTCATTTGTGTGTTGACCATTTTATGATTTAAACCAATACAGATGAGCGGTGTTTGGTGAAATAATGTTCTCGAATAGAATTAAACACTAATTTCCACTACGTAATTTCATTAGCTAAACTTAAGCAGACTCATCTAAAGTTTAAAATACGTTGATTTGTTTTTGAAAGAATTAATAAAATCGTACGGAAGTTACGAATATAGGTTGTCGATTTCTAAGTCCAAACCATTGTTTATCAAAGAACTACATTGCAGGCAAATCGTTTGCGTCAAAACTGATAAAGAAAATGATATTTCATTTACGAAGAATTTAATGAAAACAATAAAGTCCAACTAAAGGCAATCAAATGTCATCGGTATTTCTCTATACAAGTCTTGTAAATGCTAATAATGCTATAGTAGTACTATAAATACACATGACGTCTACTAATACAATTGCAGTGTTTGTATCATTACAAATAGGAAATTCAGATTATTTATTCGCAATATTTTGTTTCAGTGTATTTTACACAATATTTTAATCATCAATTGACTGATAGGTGATCATTTAAGAATTACTAACGTTGGCATTCATAGTTTATTATTTATTTGTTTAGATAACAGAGAAGTATGTTGTTTTATTATTACTTAATTATGTCTTATTGCAATAGTTGATAACGTAGCCAAACTGATAGTGGAAATGTGGGGATTATGTTGTTTCTAAATTTTTTATCAAAGTATTTAAAACATAACTGAGTTTTACGTTAGTTACAACAACTATAAACCAAAGATTTTTAATAATAACAGTCTTCAACCGAAACTTTAAAAGACTCCCTAAAAGGATAAATATAAATCTGATATTGAAAGAGCTATAGATGAAAAATTTAAAATTCATTAAAGCCAATATTTCTCTCTCTCTCACTGTCTTTCTGTATCTCTCTCTTTCTGTATCTCTCTTTCTCCCGCTCACTCACTAACTCACTCTCTCTCTCTCTCTCGCTCTGACTTTCTCTTTATTTGCCTGTCTGTACCTTTCTATCCCTGGCTCTAGCTAATAAAGCAACATAAACATTGTTTATATAATAACGACAGATATTCTTCCAATTTATTTGACATAAGAGGTTTCAAGTCAAATTTACTTGACGTTCGGATGCAAACGTATAACGTCAATGTTATGCAAACAGTTTTATTTAACACCTTATGCATATTTTAGAGTTTTCAGTACCTTAATTGAGATGTACTCTTTTGCTTGCTGGCACACATATAGTCGATTAAAGTTCATGTAATATACTAATAAAGTGTTCACTATCTCTGTTGGACGTATGTTTGGTATTTTTTAAAAATCTTATGCTATGCACTAAAATATGGTAAACATCAATTGCTATTTTATATTCACCCTTAAAGGTTAAACTATTCTAAATTGTCAGCTATACATAGGATGCAGTGTGTAGGATGCCACTATTTACTTATTCTAACGTATACAAAATGGTGTAGGCTGTGTCTTTAATCGCTTTATATATCACAATTTGAAACCATGAACACAACTAGGTCTTTTGTGTTGCTATAGAGGCTCTTACACTCTTGTTTATTTTATATTAGACTTTATTTAAAGGGATACGTGCCCAATGGAATTTGACATAAGAAATGCTTGACATTTTGCAGAAGTAGTAATCAAAACAATATAACCATCAAAGTAAAATAAAAACATGGGGTCACCGTACTAACTTTTTTGTTAACAGGCTCTAGAAAAAGAACCGTTGGCATGTTTTCATTTTTTCGAATCAAGAATACCTAAGTTCTATATATAATAATGATACATATTTTTCAAACTTTTTTTTTCTTCACAAAACCAACTGTATAACTCTGTCATAAAGTATATTTGAGTCAGGCAATAACAGTTTGAAAGAACGCTCATATAGAAATAACAGAAAAAAACAAAAATAAGCAAATAGTATAAATGGCCTCAGGCATAGAAATGTCTGATTTTAGGAGAAAAAAAAATGCATATAAATGTGCATAATTTGAAAACCAGACATGCACATTTCTACACTCCACTATGACATACGGTTAGGGTCATAAATCTGTATTTGATATGATACTTAAACAATTAAGTATCATATCAATTACTTAAGTATCATATCAATGATTTGCGCTATTTTTAGACTATCATTCACGTGTATTGATATCATACTTAATTATCGATTTATGACCCTAAGCCAGACGCCTTATTTAGTATGATACTCAAATCAACCAATGAGAAGCTAGGAATTAAGTCTCATACTAAAATCAGCCAATTAGAATTGATATCACAGAGCACAATCCCTTCGCTGATTATTTACGGGGTACACGAAAATATATCCCGGTGCCTGATTGCAATCTGTCATACTTGACTTGTAAATGGTGTCTTTTCTGCCGACGACGTTAGTTTGCCAGAAGTGTTGTTTAACTTTTTCCATTCTTGCAATATTTAACCACTGCCTGAATGAGCAAGCAAACACGCTATTAAGCTATATATAGCATACGGGATTCCAATACAGACACACCTACTCTTTATCCAATCAGCTGACACTTTGCATATTGGTAATCCTTGCCTACTAACTCGGCATAGGAATGTAGAATGCAAGTCAACAAATGCTGCAGAATGCAGCAAATGAATTGTACGGCGTAAGGAAGTATTATTGGCGTACATGGTGTATTGGCAAATATTTGCATTGATGAACACAAAGCAAATGTAAATTTGAACAAGTTTTATTGACAAAATATATTATTTAGTAAATACAGTTGAAGACAAATTTTTCCCTACTAAAGGAAAATGAACATCAGGGGCTTAGCTAGCCCTCTAATCATGTGGATTCATAATTTTTCTAGGGGTTCGGAAGCATTGGGTTAAGAGTTTTTTAACTATATTGTTTAAGGGCCTACAATATTGCAGGCCGTTTGCACAAAAATACCTTAAAACCATGTTTTATCTCTAAACTATTTAGTTAAAACGCTTCAAACTACTTGTCAAGCGGTCTGAAGTCTGAAAGCATGATTTAAACAGAATGTATCCATTGGTTTAAGAGGTTTCGAATAACGAAGAATCATACTTTAAACGGTTAACCATAGTTTCAAGTCGTTAGCTATGGCAGCCTATTGGTTTTACATAATACTTTAATCTATGGGTTTCAGAGGTTTTAATTTAATTGTTAAGAGTTTAACATACATATATATCTAACATGTTCGTATTTGTGTACTCTCAGTTACCTGCGCAGTGTTTGAAATTGAAATAGTATCCTCTCATTTTTTGCGAAAACAACATATTTATCATTTTGTTAAAGAATCGTACGATAGCGTTCAACTCTTGTGACAGTGTTAGATTAATGAAAGTGCCACCTACTAACAGTCCTTTTTAGTCAACACTATTTCTCAAAGTTAAAATGTGTTATCTACTCTAAATCTTTGTTGCACACACTTGCACACACTTTTATACAACAAAACTATTTAATTATTTCTCAACGAGTGTTACTAAGCAAATGTTGTATTCAATTACAATCGAACAATATTCAAAGTTCTTTGAATATTAAAACTGTTAAATAGTTTCGTGTACGGTTATATTTGCTTAATGACTGATTTTAACCACAGATGTTAATTTAAATGTACGACAAACACCAAATTAATGTCTTGTTAATGTTATTACATGACACTATAACTTGTTTTATTCAATTAGATACTTAAAGGCATCTTACAAAAGGCAAACACATGTCAAGTGTCCCATTGTCTACATATCTAAACGAACAGAAGATGCTTATATAAGATAAGGACACTCGCCAAGTGTACCTATATCAGTGAATCTCATGACGTGCAAAACAATATGTTTTTAAGCGCTCTAAGTGAACCATGAGTACATTTGAAATTGTGCACACTTAAGTAATTGACCACCCTTTTTTATCTTCATCTAAATACAATGTATGTCAAACAGAATGACTTTGTGATAAGCAGTGTAAAGTCTAAGTGTTTTCATACAACAGCGAAATTAGCACGCATGCGATTCGTTGATCAATAACGTTTCATTTTAGATGAATATACATGAAAGCTGAAAGAGTAAGTTTCGAATTATATCTATCATGATATCGTACAAAATTAAACGATAAAAGTGACTCCAATCTCTTTAAGTAGTAACATCTAGCTCAACATTCCTTTGGTCCTCAATTAACTTATGGAATAGAGCCTCTCCAGTGGTTGCCTCGAGCTGAATCTGCACGTAATTAAGCATTGCATTTGGGTATATCAACACTAAGTGCAGGTATATAAGCACAAAATGCAAATCTATTCATCCTATTGAGTCGATTTCAATTCTGATATTACTGTAGTTTATTGCTATAAAACATCCTTAATTATGGCATTCATTTTTTGACATGATCGAGTTATATTGATGTACAGATATGTTTAAAGTGAGAGGAATGTGACTTGGTGAAAAAGTGGATTAATATGTTTGGAATTGTGATGATGCTTTTGATGTCATCGTTTGAGTAAAATTAGAGTTCGTGCTTATATCAAAGGTTAATGAGCAAGTCAGCATATATGTCGAATTACCTTCCATATTCAAAATGTATGATAAGCGCGATAACTATTAATATCAGGTTGGTTCAATAGACTTTTCAGAACGTTAAACTATATTTCAGAATGCCACTCTTAAGTTTTAAGGATTCCTTTTATACAAAGCAATTAAAAAAAAATACTTAACTCTCTTTAGTCGTTAAATGGGTACATGTACCTGTTTGTATGTTTATAATTCAATGAGTTTTATTCTATATTTCTAGATCAAAAAAACAATGACATCTAGCACTTGATATATTTGCAATGTCAGCGGTGTCGGAGTGTTACATGTACAAGGGAAAGTATACATCCCATCACCGAATATGCTAATGACACGCGTCGCATACACTCACCTCTTTATCTCTGTGACATTTGTCAGAATTCGTGTGGGATGTTTATTCACATTTTAATTTTTTAATGTTTTAATTCTTATCTTTTGATCTTGCCTACCATTAGGTCATTACACCTGTCCTAAGCCACACCCTAAAAACACCGCACAATTTTCCTCCCCTGTCGTTTTAGGGTATTTGTGGTGAACTGAGGGTAATTTCAACGGTGATCAAATGTTGTTCTTCTGCGTTTTATTAAATTTACTTTATGAAGGAACTAAATGTGTATGTAAATTTGTTTGTTTATGTCTTTTACGTCACTTTCTGGCGACTAGGGCTAGTGGATGCCGCAGAGAGAGGGAAGTTGATACAGAGAACTCCTTTATGGAGATACCTGGTTCTTTGTAGCACTGGTACACTTGGGGGCTGAACCCCGGCCGGTCAAGTATTTATCCTGACACCGATAAACCATTCATAACACTAACCCTAAATCTTGAGCGTTTAGAAGAGAAAGCCATTACTACCAATTTTAATGTATTTGGTTTGACTTAATTTATTTTGTATATGTACTTTTATAATTAAATTTAATCTTAAGCTATTAATAAAAGTTAGTTTAAAACAAATATAATTAAAACAATAATAAGTAAGTAGTAAATTGACATATTTCCTTTTCAGCCCTGCTGAATTTTTTATTGTTTAACATGGCTGCAGATATGTTCTATGCTTAACCATCGCGAACATTATCATGTCATATTATAACAATTCTTTTTTTCTTAGTTATGTACCTCAGGTTTACAGTTTTTATTGTTAAATTCCCAATTTCCTAATTATTTCTCAACTTATCAAAGTGTATAGTCAAATTCAGTGTACTCATTAATCTATTCAAAAGAAATCACATATATTTATTTATATTTAATCATTTTCATTTGAATTCCATGTAGATTCTAGTTCTTTTTAGATATATCAATTTACAGTTTTCAATTAAAACAATAACCTATAAATAAATTCAGTATAATCCTATTTTTCCATCCAAAGCTCTTGTAGATTGGTGTAAGTCCGAAAGTCTCCGTTATTTAACCTGACTGCAGATTTGTCCTTTGTTTAATTTGGCTTCAAAATCCGGCTACGTTTTACCCAGTCCCGTAATTGAGCGCGAAAAAAAGATAACCGAAGGTTTCTGCGGAAACTGCTCAGTTCCGGCATTAATTCGCCTTTTAAGTATCCTTTTCTTGGAGATCATGGTGCAGAAAAATGTTACTTAACATCTTTAGAACTCAAGATATTCACCATTTCCGACTCCATATTCTGACTTAATTTATAAAAGGAAAATTCCAACATATACATGGTCTGAAATACGAAAGGGATTTCGTATTTATGACATCTTAGTGCATTTAAAAGTATACTTTCTACTTGTTTTACCATAAATTTCTTTTACATATATGACTGAGTATTTTATCCGAATGCCTACACATGAAAACATTTCACATATATGTTTTATTTGTTATGCATACGTATATAATAATTAAGATTGAGAATCGAAGAAAGATTTTTTTCTCAAATCCAGCACCATTAACATCTTGAAACCCAATACAGTATGCACGGTGTTGATGCAAGACACGGTAAACAAAAGACCGAATGTCAAATTTGCATACTAGTTGTTTTTTTTTCAAATTGTTATGCTGTTTTGATGCTTGGTGTAATTTACACATCTATGCAGAAGAGCAATGCCACGTGTTTAATAAGCAGTCGTTGACTACTGGGCGAAAACTATAGTTTGCTGGCGACACAGCTAGCTTAAATCTACGGTGGCACAGAGGTTACATGTGTATGAATTTTTTTATCTCGTGCGCACGACATAGTAAGTTGTGCGCACAACTTTGTAAGCCAATCAGAATGCACTCTTCATACATGAATGTTGTTTGAAAATGGCTGATAGCAGAAACGATTTTATTCATTGATATTTTAATGCAGGGTTAACGTATGCGAAAGCCTGTTTGTTTCCTTTTTTCCTTTCTTTCACTTTATACCAGATAAACCGGGTGTAATGGATGTTCCAGAGAAAGGAAAGTGGCTAAAAGAGAAATTTTCTATAGAATTCACTAGTTATCTTACGTACCCAAATTATAGCACTATTACTAGGGGCATGAATCTCAGCCGGTCAATTTATCCTGACACAGACAAATCAGTCATAATGCTAACCCATAGTCCTGAGCTCCATTGAGAGTAAGCCGTTACTACCAATTTTAAAGTCTTGATCTGACTCGGCCTGGGATCGAACCCAA
>JAULCC010595908.1:0-10437 GCA_032358795.1 Nuttallia obscurata
GTAACGTAAATTGACGCACATGTAACGCTCGTTTGTATACGACTGATCATTGTTTGTAGGTTCTTAATAGTTGTCAGTATTTATATTGCTTTTTACAACTCGCGGGTTATTTTATGAAGGAAAACCACACGAATGTATTAGAAACATCAGTTTTAAACATACCTTCTCCAGTTGTCAATCACAAATTAGCGTGATAATTTGACTTAATGTTACTAAATTAGTTATTTTTGTTACGTAACACGTTACACTCACTGTCGTTGGATTTAAGAATTTGAAAACATGTATACTCATCGTAATGGAAACACAAACAACAGCTATATCACATCAGCTCGTCTTAATCTAAGTGTGTGATTGATAACAGACACAAGAAGCAACAGATGTGATATGAGAAACAGAAATAAATACATTGGAAACAGTTAGGCAGCATAAAACAACCTATGTGACAAGTGTGTTTTTCAAAAGTTCAATTAGCGGTAAGCGAAACATCAATGACATTCGGAAAGCGGCAGTTTGCTACAAAAGTAATAAGAAAAGCGTGTGTTGAATGTTGGTGAGAGACTAATTACCCTTAGTTATATAGAAACAAGTTTGTACACCAGTCACGCACTGCAAACATGATGAGCTTAGCACATCCGAACTGTAAAATATAAAACTGAGAAACAATTACAATCATTCTGTGATGTTTCAAAAAATGATAGTAAACAAAAACACTGATCTGTTGATTCTATACTCTACATTGATCATAAAGTTTCGCTATCTTGGTTAAATGAGATGGACAACTTAGCGGTGTATGGAATATGATATCCAACTTACTCTTAGTATCCTGTTGTTCGAGCCTCAAAATGGATATTTCGCGAGAACTAGTTTTGAATAAAATACTGGTTTTCCCCTAGATTCAAACTCAAAAATGTTCCTATTATTTTTCAACATAATCAATTTAACTTAAGAGAGCATAAACTTAGCTTACACCAGCCTGCGTACATCATTACTTATGTCGATGTAGTACAGAATGTGACTATTACTCGATACGTCAAAGGCCTCATATTTTATTAAAACATAACTATTATTTATATATTTAGTCTTTTATTTTAGTATTGGTTATTTCTGAAATATGACCGTGTTCTTATCGACGGAGTTTCTGTCATAAAAGTAGGTAATATATAACCTCATTGAAATGAACCTTTTGACATAAAACGATGTTTTTATCCCGCAGCTATAATTGACAGTAATAATCTTAGGGGAAATGGTTCTAAGCCAAAATAACCAATTTCCTTAGAGCACCATTTACAGTGACCCAGCCATTAAGAATCACCCTATATAGAGAAGAGGATGATAATCAGACATAAAGTGGTCTTGCTTGCAAAATGGAATACAGACACATGTGTGAAACCGACATTTACAAATCCTATAAAAAGATGTATGTCGGTACGGATTAAACACACAGAGTACAGTAGTTATGTAAGGTCAACTACGTTTTGGTCGAATCTGCTCTGATCTTACCTTGAAGTTATACTGCTTTAAAACTAATACAATGCGTAGATAAAGACACGTCAGAAAATGATATTCTCTCAATATGATTTAAAGGTTTGTTTTGTTAGTTACGTGTTTAAATGGCGCTATATGACACTGGAATTATTGGAAACAAATGTAAAATGTTCCGAGTTATATACGTATTTATGAAAAAAGAAGTTGGAGAATACGATCTTCCTCATAATACATTTGAATAGACATGGCAATACGTCACATGTTCCTTTCAGACTGGACTGTTGATTTTATTGTACTCAACACTAATATTTCCAATACGTGGATGACTGCTTAATTCAGTGTTCTAAACAACTGTTGTAATATTGTTAGGGCACAGTTATGAAGCTGACTATGGTGCCCGCGTTGAGATCGTGAGGTCGTGGGGTACATGTAGCGCCGAAAAGGGGATTTCTCGTAAATTTCATTATAAACTTATTATTGATTCTTGATGGAAAGCAAACACAATTATATTGTTTCTGCAAGCTGCATGTTTTAACATGATAGAGCTGAATAAAATAGTAATAAACTTAATGTCTGTACCATTCGTCATAGAGCAAATTGAGTAACTTAAGCATGGACATCTATTACCCAAGACTACCCATTATAAGTAATAAATACAACATGTATGACGAACATGGCAATTGAATGTAATGCTATTTTCTAATATCCATTTGTTTGAAACACTGTAACAATAATAAGATTTCACGTCAACTCACTTTGCTCCATTCAATTTTGGATTTCATGTTTACTTTTAAAGCAATTCTAACGAGTGTTTTTTTATGATGGAGCGTTTCTCATGAAACTGTTGGTGTTTAGTCTCCTATTACAATAACAACTACGACAATACAATTACCAGCATAACTGATGATATGGCTCACATCTGTAAATATGAGATAGATAAAATGGCGAATTGCTTATGATTACGGAAATGTAACCCGTCATGGAACAGAGTAATTAACTCTGATTGTCGCCCGATGGGAGTGATCATCGTCCTTTTTCAGATTATGCATCACCTTCATCTGATGGCTCTGTCATATTTCTTTTCTTTTGTTGATAACCCTGTATATGCCACTTCACTTGTATATTCAACTTTAGTACTATATCATAAACGTATGAAAGTCATGTTGTAATTATAGGATGGTTGTCAAATAACTAAATAGTAAAGTGTTTTAAGAGGAAAAGTAAAAAAAATAACGATAGATCGAATATAGTTGAATGTAAAATATGAATAATACAAGAATGCATCAACAAAAAATAGATATCTCAGACCTATTATTGTCGTTCAATATCGCTGGCTATATTTCGCAACTTTGATAAAATTTGAATTATAAAGCGTACTTTGATTTATGTGTAGGATGGTCAATAAGATAGACTGGTAAATGTTTCATAAAATGATCAATATATATCTGGCGGACTTGTCGATCAATATTTGAAAAGTTTTGCCTTGTTGTTTACCACGTTCACAGTGAAACTGCACTTCAGAGAAAAATGTTTTCAACAAATTTGCTATGTCGTTAACACAAATGACCCCTCAAAACATAAAACACACCGTTATGTAAATATTACTCTTTGCTTAACATTTTCTCTGTACGATACGCAAATGTCTAGGCGACTGCAGTCTTAAATCCGTAGTTTATTGACAGACAGAAAGACTAACAAATGATAAAATCATGTCGACGTTTTAGAACATCATGATTAACAGAGCAATTAGATGACAATTACGCAGCTACTCCTATTTAAATCATATGAGACTATGGCAGTTTTGTACATAAGTGACTTGGCAGAGCCAGGACAAATATTGCAACGTACAGTTTGGTTATTTAAGAAAATAATATAAATACATTCTTATTAGCGTAGCATGCATTAGATAAACAAGACTTAGAGTGTTATCCGAAAATGGCAAAATAAATAACATTTACGTTTTTGTGTACTTGCGACCCACCATGCCTGCTTGGTGATGTTAAACAGTTCCATTCTGCTAATGCTATATACCATGTGAATTCCAAAATTGTATAAGTATTGCTTTATTGAAGCTTATTCGTTGCTGCAAATTTCAGAAAACGCCATTTCGTTAGTGCAAAGACAACAATGGTTACATATTTTTGTAACACTAATTGAAGAGCATTCGCATTTGTAAGTGCTAAACAATGGAACCAAATAAATCTTGGTGTACCTAAATATAACAGTTGGGTTATATCATTCTGGTATAGTATTTATTGCCAGCTCATATGGATGGCTCATCGAGTTGCTTTTTAAACAATTTTGATTATTCGCATTTAAACGTTTTACACTTGCTTAAGCTAGGTAACTTTTATTGTCGAATATCTGAATGTTACATGTGGTATATAAAATGTAATTGTATAAGTGTACTATGGTTTGTTTTGTTTTTATAATGTAGTTTCAATGCTGTCTTTCTCTTAAATTATCTTAAGCACTAAAATACCGATGCATATGTAGTAAAACGTCCATTACGATGCAAGTATATTGTTGCAACTGTTGCTGCAAAATAAATATGATTGGTCAACTTTCGGAAATATTTACTAATAATAATACGCTTAGGTTGTGTTGTTAGTAAGGTAGATAATGTCATATCTCAACCAAGTGCACATGCTCAATTAGTGTATTGTGTATATTCACGTTGGATTGCATGATTGATAATCAAGTTGATTTTAATTCAAGTCAGTGCCGCATATAGTTATAATGGTCAAAGTAAAATTTGTTCCCCTATATCATTTCAATATTTAAAAAATGTTGTTCAGAATTAAATTTAAATCTGTAATGAGGATAATGTGCGTCTGGCGTGCATTTGTAACCAAACTCAGTGGTCTATATAAATGTTAATAAAAGTGCATTGATCAGTATGTGAAATGATCTTAACGCGAAAGACGGTAGTAAACTATCATTCTGAATAACAATTGTACATTCGCAATGGGTATGTTTCATTAAGCATGTATGTCCATATGCGTTGTTCATAGGTCATAACTTAATTTTCATTAGCGCATTTGCGAACGATAAAGTGGTATAATGATTTCGATTTAAAGTTTTTTGATTGCAGCGATTTTTCTAACTACAATGTACCTTTTTTAAATAATAACAATCTTACCTTATTGCAACATAATAACTTGTCACAAAGTAACTTAAATCTGTATATAAGCAAAAAAATAGTTAACAAACAAGTTTACGATAAAATATGAATACTACCGTTTTCCATTTGCGTATCCATTAACACTCAAAATTTATGATTTCAAATGGAAGAAAGTTTGAAAATGAAAGTTACATAGAAACTGAAAATTGCAGTACAATTTTGTTATCAAAATTACACTTATCATTAAGCCAATCTAGTGATAACAGTTGGTAATATATGTCTTATTCATTTGTTAATAGCTCAATATATCTATGACCAATGTACATTCCATAATTTTTATTTGAATGTTGCTAGCTCTATCTGCTCCGTTCCAAAGTTCCAATTATTCTAAAATGTAAAAGTAACAATATCGATATAATTTCAAAATAGATATACCATACTAACCTGTCTCGCAGATATCCTGTTTTAATGTGACTCTATTGAAATTATCACTCCCTCGTGAGAATAAACTGTTTTGTCTAAAACAAGCTTGATGGATTTGTTTGCTTTCAAATGACATATACTTTCTGAAACGGTCTTAAAATACTTGGTTGTACCGAGTACAAACAGGCATAAAGGCTGCTACATGACTATTTCCTGTGAACACATTGTTCAAATGTTCCATTTTGTGTTTTCTCAGAATTGTTGATATATGGTTTTAGGTCCAAAGTGAGTTTTATAAAACAGATGAACCGCTACGTCAAAAAATATTTTTAAGTCACGAGTTAAGCAAATGTCCTTTCTTCAAGAGAATGTATTTTTAAACTTTTAACACTGTTTTTGTATCTTGTAGTTTTCCTTCTATGTTTGTAAGTAATAAATTTTCGTTTAAGCGTTAATAATTTGTCTCAGAACCATCACGTTAACAATATCGCTCCCGTCTTGATTTCCTGTAAACGGCGAACAAACTCATCTTTTCAAACTTTAGTTTATTTGGCAAGAGCCAGGTAAATAAGCCAGCAACGATCGTCCGCCTAGCATCACTTCCAGTAGCGTTTGCAAATCTTCAGAATGATGATGTGTTGTGTTTTTTCGTTTTGTATTCAAGTCACAGTCTACTGCTCAAAAGCGTCTGATATGTAAATGGAGAATAACAGACGTTTAATTATTTAGTCTTATTGCGAGTGTTTTCAATATGATGAAGCGGCTTTGACTAGCATCTACACGGCACCTAGTGTTTGTCTTGTACTACAGCTCCACCAACTTTGCTGTGTCCTCTGACCGTTTCGTCGTGTATTGGTTTTTGATTGGACGAGGAGAAAGGACTGGTGACGTGCGGTATAAAGTCATGGACTGCAATGATAGACGGAGGCTTTGCCGATAAGGTTAACGACGAATCGTCTTCACAATCGATTTACGTTCACTTCGTTTGCTATGCACTGTAGACATGTATATCATTTCATAATGGGTTCGCAACGGCTACAATGATAACACCTACTTTTAATTGTCACACGATGTCACAGAACACACATTAGCGTTATGGTTCATTGCTTTCTATCAATTTAGCAATCACCAATTATCCGTAATCAATGCAATATAATGTTTCTTTTTATTTCTGATACTGTTAAAAACACATAAACAAAACACACTATCATGTGCATACTAGAGGCCAAAATTACTATAATTGATATTGCTAGTCATTAAGCCTGACTTCTTTGCATTTATCTATATCTATTGTAGAATCACTGAATGTTTACATGTGTATATGCAAAGAAACAGCATATAAAAGTTTGTGATAATTTGAAAACTTATGTTTTTAAAAACACCTGATGTTTTCTTGGCCATAATATCGTGAAAACAGTTAAACGTTAAGGTTCCAGAATAGGTTATAGAATGATATGGAGCATGAATCCATTAGTAAATTGTCTTTGTAACCAACAAGTCAGTGTAAATACTGATCCTTTGATACTGAGGGGCATTGTTATTAAATGCAATTACATATTACTGCTGACTTGATATACATAGTTGGGTGCATTTCAACACCTGAGTCTTTCAACTGTTAGATTTGTTGCAATGGGTTTGCAACTTTATTATGAACCTCAACTGTTTTCTTGGCTGATGCGTCAAATGCACCATCCTAATTTATTTCACTCTTTACCTATGATTGGCTTGTGATGACAACCGACTCTGCACTGAAAAGGATCTTTTTTGGCACTTTTTATAACGCGTGCATATAAACATAGAACTTTTGTTTGTCACGTGAATGTGTCGATCTTGATAGATTTCCGTCAAACTTTGACCTGTATAGAAGCAAGTTTAAGTGGACTTTGCCGCTTTTATATTTTGTTTGGGCACCTTGGATATCTCAAATAAATGGATACATCCATTTACATCCTGCAATTCCAGAATGACTTATTTGTTATAATGTTCATTGGATTGGTCATACCGCATACATTGGTTTTATTAGTATGGATATGTGACAACTCACATTTACTTATCCTTTGAAATTGACGATCAAAAAGGCATTACTGATTATTTTAAAACGACTGAAACATAACACCTCATTATTTTTTAATAATCACATACCGCACTATTAAACACAGCAAGTCAGTCATGAACTTCTCTATTTTCAGTAACTTTCGTAATATTAAAAAAACAAGATAAACATTTAATCTAAAATAGTAGAATACATGCGGTGTTGTACATTTAGTACACTTATATATCTGACCCTTTGAAATTGTGAAACTTCCGACTGGAAACCAATCATGACCACCTTAAATATTTCGTTCAGATAAAGGTTCCGAATAAAATACCACATTTATATATGACATCTATGTAATCAAACGTAAAGTCAGTCATTGAATAGTCATGTGGCCCTGTTATGTTTGGAAGTTTAAATTGTCCAGAACCAAGAATGTGGCGCCGAATAGGTTCATGAGACGCTCGGGCATTAACCTATGTCGGGAAACTTTTAGGTATTGCCAAACTATCGCTTTCGTTCACAAATCAAACCCGACATGCGGAAAAAATTGCCTTGAAAGTTATTGTTATCTAGCCACCTACTTTTACCCAAGGAAATTACTTTTTAGCGAGTACTACTGACATCCGATTAAATGCTGATATTTTGACAACAATAAAATGTTCTTTGGTCGAAGAAAATTGGCGTAATCATTACACCGGCGGCCCTGATTATGCTTGGTATTATGGAAAACAGGAAAGGACGCGATGTAGCACTTACTCCAGCTTACAGTTCTAAGATGCGAGACCTTATTCAGAAAAAAAACGTTTGTGCGTAGGCCGTTAACACCTACGAAGCTAAGTAATATCCTATTAGCGTGATATGCGCGTGACGCAAATCTACTTAGTTCTGCTCTGCTGTATGATGTAACAAAACTAAGATAAAACTTTGAACTTAATTTAAAAGTATAATTACTGTAGTTATATATCAAGCTAGAGACGACACAGTTTATCAGAAAAGTTATATGTCAGCTAGTATCTATAAAGTTAGCCTGATGTATGTTAACACATACACTTAATGTCTGTTGGTTTAGAATATAATAATATCAGTACATGTAATTTAATCAAGACAAGTATCATATCATTACCATGACGCTTTGATATTGTGAATTTCATAGTCTTTACATGCAAGTGTATACCAAATTTGCGGAAAAGGATATTAAATTGTCAAACTGAATTACAGATATGTTACTTATATTGCTGATGCTTGATAGACTATAAAGTGTTTAACAATAAAATGTATTAAATTTTTTTACTACATTGTAAGTTGCGGTTGTAAAGTTGTCTTACTATCTTTGTCGTGTTACGAAGTCCATCGAAACTAAAATTCGCAGTCATGCAGGTTTACTTATTTGCACCCATAAGCTTCACGTTCCATTCCGTTACCATTCACATATTCCCCATTATTAGAGAATATGTGTATGATTTGTTTTATTTAAAAAAAGAAACAGATTTTATGAAAAAAAGTTCTCTAGCATTTTATCTTATCTACCAATTCCAGTACAGTATATAACAATGATTAGCTGCCTTGCTAAAGTCAAGTATATTTAAGCAACTATTTCACTCTTGCTGGGTAAAGCTCGATATTTGGTATGGCCTTTGTATGCATGTTATACATCGAATATAATTTGCTTTTGTAAATTTCGTTAAGAATGAGTAATATATGATATACATTACAACCGTACAGTATCTTTAAACATGCGGTGTGCTAGTATATGTCTGATTATGAATATTGTTAGCTCATTTGAATAATTATGTGAATTTGCACTACTAACAGTTGTATGTACAGAAGTTAATTAATGTTTGTAAATTGTAAATTATTTTACTTCAAACAGGAATAAAGTTTACAGCTATAAATCCAGCTGTTATAGGTCTTATTCAAACGTATGCGTTGGAATTGTTAGTCAAATAACATATTGGAATTTCTAGACGAAGTTGTTATAAAAAAAATGTATTCAGCAGTTTATGCTTTACGCTAAAAAGGCATCTATGATTTACGCTAAAAAGGCATCTATGCTTTACGCTAAAAAGGCATACAAAACGACTCGGTTACATAAATGACTACTTAAAATGAGTTTGTATGGATACTTCAAGCATACATTAATTAGAATAATACAGTTTATATGCGAGTCTGATGTCGTTCAATCCTTTCTATGTTATCTGCTGGTAGAACATATACCGAAATGAGCTTGTGCGTTTTAAGGCTTAAAAATACTGACGCACTGAAACAAAGCGTGTTACAGTATATAATAAACAGGCCCCTTGTTCACAAAGCATTTTTTCAGTCTCAGCTGAGTTTGAGATAGAAATTGTTTTCTTCAATTCTTTAGCAACTATAACCTGAACAACAAAACAAAATCCTCATTGAGACTGAAAATCAACATAAAATACTCATTGCCAACTCGAATTTCTTTTTTAAACATCCAATTCAGATATATACAGAAATAAAGTTTCGTTCTCAAACTCAGCTGAGACTGAAAATGCTTTGTGAACACGGGGCCAGAAGACATTTTGCTCGATGCAAATAGGTATATAATTAAAACCACATCTCCCCAACATAATCCTCTGTAATAAACAAACAGCTGTGTTTTTATGCATCTCTCATGATTAATTGTCCAATTCAGTGTGTTAAACTGTCTATTAGCGATATCTTCTAAGTCTAAATGACAGAAAGAATGAGCCATTTACAACAAGTTTTTGTGCCTACTGCAATCATTACACTTCACATACAATAGTTAAAATCTACCGCCTAGTTGATTGATCATTGTGCAGGAACGTGGTATTTTTCATATGCGATATTAAGGCAAGATGCAACTGGGACCTACTAGCTATTACCGGGTTATTGCAGTGATATGTGGTGCCTTGTCAGAATAAGTACATAGTAATGGCAATAATGCCCATGCGTCTAATATCTGAAACTTAAAAGCAAACATTGTTCCTGTACAAAAAATTGTGTAAAATTACACCACGCCAACAGAAATGCATTTGTCAAATACCCTACAGGAACTAAAACAGGGGTATATGACATATGTTGTTCAATAAAAATTTCATATTTTGACTTTTGTGTTTTATTCTTTTTTATTTTATGTGAAGAAGACATTGCCATGTATGACAATGGGTATCTTTTTATAAGAAAGGTGTCTTCAGAAAACGTATGCTGAAAACGGGTTTTCTATTGCGTTGTTTCAAAGAAAGAATGAGAAAACTATGTTTTGTTGCGGACAGAGTAGCAAATTTCTTCGTAAATGTCATTACCTGGACTTACTTCACAACATAAAGAGAATCCCCGGAACAAAATGTGTATCTGTGTATATCGGAATAGTTAATATATA
>JAULCC010596019.1:0-10437 GCA_032358795.1 Nuttallia obscurata
AACTCTTATAAATAACTAACTACAGTATAAGTTTGATGAAAATCGGAATAGAAATGGAGAAATCGCGTAAAGCTGAATTATAGCAATTTTGACAATTTCAAGGGCCTTAGTCCATTTGGACATTGCCCGATTTGACTGATTTTCAAAAATAACCGAGATCAAAAAAGAAATGGAGACTTAATTGCGTAAACAAGCTGTAAAATAGCAATTCTGACAAGTAGTTTTCACAATTTCATGGGCTATAATTCAATTGTGCATGAGCAGATCAGACTATTTTTCAAAAAAAAAACCGTGCTCTTGTTGATATCAAACTATTTTCAAGTTATGTGAAGGTCAGAAAAGAAATGGAGACTCTATCTCATAAACAAGCTGTATTATAGCAATTTTGACAATTTCAAGGATCATTATCCAGTCATGCCTGTGCGAATCTGACTGGTTTTAGAAAAGAACCAAGCACTCGTGGAAATCTAACTACTGTTTAAGTTTGATTAAGATATAATCAAAACTGAAGACTTTATCGCGCAAACAAACAATTGTTTACGGACGTACTCACGCACACACACACGCACGGACGAACGACAGGCACCACGCCACGGCATAAGCTCTTCTTGTCTCTGGCCAGTAGAGCTAAAATTGATTTTTTTCCATTATTTATAAACCTCGCCTTTGTTTAACCGTTACAATTTTAACATATAGTAAAGCACGGTCGGTAACGAATAAACGTGAACAGGCATGCACAAATTGTGATACTCAATAATATCCTCACAAGTGTTTGATTATCTATATCTTCCCGTTTATATAATAGCAGCACTTTTAGAAAACGGTGAAATATCCAAAAAATCAGTATTCATTTTCAGAGGGTCGACAACCCCCGACGGTTTTTTATCGGAACTGTTACTGCTGTATTTGTTTGCAAAAATGAATTACACATAGAAAATATGTTCACCTGCCCATGTTGGTACGATAGTGGTTATATAGGGATAATGGAAATTTGAATTTTAATATTAACGTTTTGATTAATTAAAAGTACAAATTTGTTCTTTACACGACCTCATGGTTAAACGTGAATACATTACTACTTCAAATTCAAAACAATAACACTGACTTGTTCGTTATAAGACTCTAAAGACTGTTCTTTTCAGAGAGTGGTTGCTATTTTAACTTATATTGTCATTTATCTTAAATACCACTTTGGCAAAGTATACACTTTGTATGCTTTAGCGGGCTCTATTTGATCTTCCATTTCTAAAGTTTATGAGCTATGATAGGTATGAACATATATGTTTACATTCTAAAATCATATCGTAATATGGGAAATGTAATATGACAGAAAAGACAAGAGAGTATTCCTTCCTTTTAACATGGCATTCTAAAAAATAACCGATTCCAAAAAATTCTATTTCAGAACAATTATCAATAAATCTAAATTAAGATATGATTAATTGAAAGCAGATTTTACGAAGCCAGACTGTAATTTCACACAAAACATAATCAATTACCGTATTTTGGAAGTCAATATTCGCCGACGTTATTGTTTACTTTGTGCATTCATATTCTTTTATAACGTGTTAAATTTAAATTCGCCTATTGACTTCTAAACACAAAAAATCCGTACGACCTTTTGTTACTTTTTAGTAGGCGGAGTCTAGAGTAATGTACATAAAGATGGATTATTGCGGGTACCGAACAGCTGATTTGAAGCTTGCCAATTATTATCAAATTACAAATAAAATCTCATCAACACAGATAAATAAAACTATTTTGTTTTCAATAAGTAAATAAAGACAGTAAAAGTTAAAATAAATGGACCACTGACCTGTGAAAATGGCAGTAAAATAGTCTCTTTAACAGATTAAGGTCATGTTAGAACAACAGTCAATAAGTCTCTATAATGAACCACTGACCTGTGAAAACGGCAATAAAATAGTCTCTTTAACGTGCCACTGATCTGTGAAAACGGCAATAAAATAGTTTCTTTAACGGACCACTGACCTGCGAAAACGGCAGTAAAATAGTCTCTTTAACAGATTAAGGTCCTGTTAGAACGGCAGTAAAAAAGTCTTTGTAATGGATCGTTAACCTGCGAAAACGTCAGTAAAAAAGTATCTTTTACGGTTTGAAGACCTATGAAATGGCAGTAAAATCAATCCAACTGATTAATAGTCATAATAATTATTAAAAAACAAAAAACACACATCCGAATGGCATCAATATTGATTCGATCAAAAGAAAAAAAACAGAAAAAAAGGAATTCATGTTGTATAGGGCTTTAATGTTTGTTCGCAAGAAAATTGTCGAGACATTTTCTGTCATGTACTTCACTTTTATCTGCATCTAATAGATACTCTAACATTATGTTAATAACGAATACATAAAAGTCTCAAAGCTAACCATTATGCAGTGAGAGTATTCTTTAACAGTAAATGTCACTGACTAAATTTGCCAAGATACTTATACGTTCCTTTGAGATTATTGTTAAATTACAGACATCGGGGAAATCCACTCTTTTTTGTAGAGCGCAATATAACACATTGCGGCAACTTGGTTTCCAATGTCATACACTGCCTGTTGCCGGCGAACTGCGAAGTAAGTATACAGTGTGTCAACGGCGAGCATTCATGCTTTTTTATCATAGGCAAGGTCTGTATAGAAAACCCTTTGTGAGAACGTTAATTCACGGTGCGGGTTTATCTGAAATGTCAAATGGTTTCGATGTAGCCACAGGGACATGAGAATGCCAGTATGTAATTTTCACTACCGAAAGAGAGGCTGTCTAAATGAGATTAATGTATGGAATTATGAGTTGACCTCGAAATGCCACAGCTTTTACACACTCTAGGGTGTATATTTTATTCTGTTTGATAACAGGATCGTGGGATATATGTTTGTCTCATAGGATTCAGGCAATGTGTGTTAACAAGTCAACGACGATATTATATGCTGATATGGTGGGATTAGCCCATTGTAGATGAAATTGATGCCAATTGTAATTAGCCAAAAAACACAGCAAAATTGTCATCAGTCTAATGGAGTGCAAATCAATAAGAAAGCTATCTGCCTCAAGTAATTTGTTGAATAAACGTTACTGAAACAAATTCTCTACACGTGGATGAATTCGTGAGAATTATCATACTTTTCTCACAAATGCAGTAGCAATCATTCAAATCTAAACTGTGACTCCGTCAGTTTGTCATACAAAAGTAGAATAGAGATAGAGTGTACCACTAATCTCTTACAGTTTGAATATTGATAGTCAAGCAGGTGATTAAAATAAAGAATTCTTAATATTCAAACTTGGATGCGTAAAAAATGCCTCAATATAACATTTTAACACATAAAGGTAAACCAATTTAATTCATATTTACATGAAATGTGAATGTTTATAAAACCCAATGCTTATACCGGCTTTTTTCCTCCAAACGAAATGATTCGAACAGAATGTGATCAAGATTTCGGTCAAGGTCGATTAATAACACCAGCTTTACCCTCGATATAGTAAATCTTTGCTTAGATAGGGTCGTTAATAGCAGCTTCATCGATTGAGCTTTATTGTTCTACTGGATTCTTACAGTACAGTGCGTGCATGTTATAAACTTGATATGTTGGTGCCATAGTGAAGCTTAGATGCTGGGTGGCAAAACTGGGTCACTTCAATTTTCACCTACAAAGTCAGATAAGGAAAAACTTTTTAAGGTCAACAACCAAAATATTTAACAACAGTATTTAGGGATACTGACCTTGGTACGTTGATTCATTTGAGATGAAAGCGTGCAAGGTATCAAACAACGTTAATGTAACTTTGATCTTCAATGGTTTTTAGCTTGTTTGTTTGACGTCAATTTCTGCAAACTAGGGCTAATGGACGTTCCAATGAGAGGAATGTGGATGTATAGCACTAATACACGTGGAGAATGAACCACCTACGATCAGTTTTTTTCTGACAACGGCAAACCAGTCGTAATGCTAACCCTTATTCCTGAGCGCCAAGGAGGGAAAACCATAACTATCATTTTTTTAGTCTTTGGTTTAACCCAGTTAGGAATCGAAGCCGCGGCTCTTGCACCGGAAGCGGACGCTCTACCACTTCAGCTAACAGAGGGCGGTGAAGATGTATTTATTATAACAACAAATGCATGTTGAGAAATTCAGAAGAGCGATATTTTGGCAATCACAACTCTCCTGTTTTCTGTTTCATGTTTTCTAACATTTTGAAAGCATATTAACTGTCAGTTTGACAGTATCTGTTCTATTTCAATTACATATCATTCTATTCTGTAAATTCTGTCAGTGCTGTTACTACCTATTGATCGAAATATGCAACATGACATGTACGATGAGTATGTAAAAAATCAACATTAGTCAAATAACTATCTATTTGTAAAAAAGTATTTTTAAATGTTCCAAGATAGAAACATTTACTTTATTTCAGATAACAAGAAAACGATATTTATTCCAGTCTCATCTGTGTTCAAAAGTATGCATGTAAAGTACATCTCATTTCTAAAAAGAATTGAGGAGACTGGCATGTGTGTTTTCTATCTTCATGGCGTCAATAATTCAGTAATATAACTTCTAGTTGAAGAAACTAAAATGGCCAAGTAAAGATGATATTGACACTTGACTCAATTACATAAAGGCTAAATCAGTATCGGTTGATTTGATAATAGTATAGGTTATTGTATTGTAATGGGAAACCATTATGACGAATAATTGTTTTATCAGAGTATGATTACTTGTGCATGTCTATTGTACTGTAGAGGTTTCTTAAAAAAGACATTAGACAGAGACAGTAACAGGACATTTACATATTTCATTCCCTTTAATTAGGGAGTAAAAGAATATTGATGAGATATCGGTTGATGAGGGAATATTTGAAAATGAAATATTTATAATTCTGGATTTGTATCTTGAAATTTTTATTTCGAAAAACCAATTTACCGAATCAGTTACGCTTATTTTACTTAATCAAGCGCATCCATTAATTTTCTTAAACCAGTTTCCACTTGTTGAAAGAAATTACAACCCAAATCCAAATACAATCTTCAGCAATAAAGTCACGCGGGAAGTTGACGCTGTAAAATCTAAGTATTGCACATTTTTATTTTCTCCACTTTGTTCAATACTAGCACGTAAGGCCGTTTCAAGATGTGCCATGTAGCATAATTTATTTTTGGGGTTACAAAAGCTGGGGGTTAACAAAAATGGGCACATGCATCAACCGCTTTTGTAACCCCCACTTTTGTTATCTGGGTTACATAAGGGGGCATTACAGTGCCACAAACCCCATTTTACTCACTTATTTACCACCAGCGTAGGGATAGAAAAGTCTTCCAACATTAAGTGTTAAAGAAGGTATAAGGAAAGGTCTAAAGAAAATGTTCAACAAGCAGTATAGACCCTGGCCGGGCTATGGTTTATATAAACGATCAAACTGGTCTACATGGATATCAAACTTACACAATACCACGGGCTGAGGGTGTCTCGCCCTTCTCGGAAAACCACATATTAAATATTATCAATATGTAAAACAACTAAAGATTTGAAAGAAAAATGTGACTTCTAGAGTGTTGAAAAGATTATTCTTTACGTTGACTTAATTAAGTACTTGCCGGGAATAAGTTGAAGACAAACGTTCCTTTACATCGTCATAAAGACTGGTAGAAAAAAATGACCTCTTAAGTGTTCACAAAGTTATTCTAATTTTGACCTAGTGACCTAGTTTCTAACACCATGTGACCTGGTTTGATATTTGACTGAGTTTTTTATGGAAACAACAGTTATGGTAATTTTTCTTATAAAAATTGGAAGACAAATGAGACTTTAAAATGTTATAAAGCTTGTTTTTTTTTAATTTGACCTCATGACCTAGTTAAGTACTTGATGACTGAGTTTTGATTGAGAGAAAAAAACTGATGAATATTCACAGAGATCGGAAGTAAAATGTTGCCTCTACATGGGTTACAATCATACTATGAAAATTAAAAAGTTTGGATGAGAAATGTGGCATCTGAGTACTGTTAATAAAGTTATTATAAAATTTGACCAAGTGACCTAGATTTTAAACTCATGACCCAGTTTTAAATTTGAAATTAAATGAAGACCAATTTTCTGAATATCTTTTATGAAGATTTGTTAAAAATCTTCTACAGTGTTCAAAAAAATATTTTAACATTTAACCTGCTGACCTAGAAAAAATATGACTTCTACAGTCAATGTTAACCAAGTTTAAGTTACCTAACTAAGGAAAAGTTCTGGATAATGATGACCTTGACGAAGTAGTTTTGTCATTGAATGATGACTCACGACCCAACAATACACAAAGTTTCAGAAAAAAATTGCCAGGGATTGCCAAATATTAAAGAATTGAAAATGTGACTGCCTCCGCTAGAAAAATGACTGCTATGTCTCACTCAACATTTACGGCCGAGACAAAAATGCTGGCTGCCATATTAAACTCATGCTCATATAATACCAAACACTTTTTGTTCACACCGTCTCAGAAAATTATGTTAGACGCACAATTGTTTAATATATCAACCACCTCATTTTGATGTTCCCGACTTTCTCAAAGAGTCTAGATCAAAATCAGTCTGCAAGCTATACATATAAATTAGAAGAGAAAAACTTTCCAATTATCAACGTGTCAACTATGAACATTTATTACAAACCAGACCCACTTTTGTTTTATTTAATAATTTGGATTATACATCCACAAGCCATTTCTCTTCGGGCATATTCCACATTAACCGATTAGACGAGAACTAACATATGTGCAACTAATCAGGATTTGCACTTTTCGTGCTCTGGTCGATTAAGGTCGGCTATCCTGAAGGCGTACGACCTAAATCTTGATTAGACGATTAAAGACCTCAGGTACCTTTCATCAGGCCTCAATGCTAATGTTTTCATGTCATAAGATCGGGGAATAAACTCTCGAAGACGACTATTTACGGAATTACATCCATGTTCAAGAGAATAAAAATAAATTAAGAGTATTTTAGGTTACAATAGAAGCTATAAAACACATGTAATAGCTCCATTATGTTCAGGGTAAGCCAGGGTATACCTAACGTTTTCAGATCGAAGACCGACACAGCTTCTATCAAAGGGGCGTAACGAATTACATTATGCATAACGCATGAGTTAGGCACATATTAAAGGCTCTAACAGAAAGAGGAATGAGATAATAATATAAGTGAGTCTGGATCATTTATAGAACGAGAGCGTGGAATGTCACATGTGTTTACTGTTATTTAGGAATATATTGATATATGAATAGTTGATTGATAGCGGAGTGATATATGTGATCAATTGCGTTTATGCAGAGAAACAGGAGAAGAGACCCATTTTGATCAACTTTGCCAATATATTCCTAAAACATGTCCGAAAAGTTATCACGGCAGGAAGTTATTTGAATTAATATTTAGCCGAAACAAACAATAAATAAATATAGGGTCGTGTGGTGGTCCAGTGGTAAGTACTAATTCAGAGGTCCGGAGTTAAAATCCCCGGACTAGGCTGTGCATTTCTGAGATGCTTTTCAGTATCTCCAACCAACCTAAGGCGAGAAAAGCTGTATGTGATACTTGAAGTGCCTGTACATGTATGAGAAGCCCAGTACCCCGCATTTACTTGTGACAGGACTTGTCATAATAGTCTGAAAAGATCCTAGACAATGAGCAAAGAACAACATGGATGGTGTCATACTGACCTGAAGAAGCAGTGAAAGACGCGTAGTTGAGAACACGTGCGTTGGTCTGGATCAAGTAAGAAAAGGCGGCGTTAAGTCAGAGGAGGTGATTTTGGGTGAAAAGCAACAAAAACAACACCAGGACACGGATGGCAAAATCAGGCAGAGCAGAGAGGTGGAGACAAAAACAACATCAAATAAATATCTAATAAGATTAAATAAAAACTTGCGCTTTCCATAGACTGTTACGTTTCATTACTTTTATATACTTATTATACCAATTCCATTAGGTTTCATTAGACATCCATGGTACAAAGATGGTTTTGTTTGAGTATTTTGGTTTGTGTATTTTTAAAGTCACAGCAACGCTATCCAAGTCAAATGACAACGCTTTCCAAGGTGGCATTGTTAAACTATCTTCTTTTCTTCTTCCAGCTACTGGGATATATTTGTAAAAAGGCCTATTTATACTACATAATAAGACATCTCCACGCACAACACGTGTAGACACATCAACGATAATACATGTGTAGACATCTCCACGCGAATAACATTTGTAGACATATCCACTT
This sequence comes from Nuttallia obscurata, assembly GCA_032358795.1. Classification (NCBI taxonomy): domain Eukaryota; kingdom Metazoa; phylum Mollusca; class Bivalvia; order Cardiida; family Psammobiidae; genus Nuttallia; species Nuttallia obscurata. The sequence goes on from JAULCC010596019.1 coordinate 8,263, forward strand.
CAATACACGTGTAGACATCTCAACGCATATATCATGTTAAGACATCTCTACACAATACACATATTACATGTGTAAACATCTTCACGCACAAAACACGTGTAGACATATCCACTGTTATACATGTGTAGACATCTCCACGCACATAACACGTGTAGACATGTCCACTGTAATACATGTTTAGACATCTCCACGCACATAACACGTGTAGCCATGTCCACTGTTATACATGTTTAGACATCTCCACGCACATAACACGTGTAGACATGTCCACTGTAATACATGTGTAGACATCTCCACGCATATAACACGTGTAGACATGTACACTGTAATACATGTGTAGCAATCTCCACGCACATAACACGTATAGACATATCCACTGTAATACAGGTGTAGACATCTCTACTGATATAACATGAAAAAATATCTCCACTTTAACACATGGGCAGACATCTTCACCATAGCAAGGGGGAATGTCTAAATATCTTTGAACAGTGGACATGTCTGATAAAACATGAATATACATTTTCTCCAGTGATATACCATACATGTATATGTACATCTCCACTGATAATACTTATAATTGTATTCCTTTGATTTTGTGCAGTTATTACATGTGAACATATCTCCATTTATGAAACACTTGTAACCATCTCCCTTTATAATCAGTATGTGTATAGAAAGTGATCAGACATTTATTACGGAAGTTATTCTACATCCTTTTTTATCGGGGATGAGACTAACACACGTAACAGTTGTTTCTTGATTCCCAACGGTTTACGCTAATTCGTAATTACATAACGCTGTTGTTTTTTTGTCATTATGCTGTTGTGTTAATTTATCCTTTCTGTTACATATTTCTGAATAAACTCTTCCAAGTTTTCACTAGGAGATAATATTGTATATTCGTTTCAAGGGTGTTTCCAGAATACGTCAATAGACGTGCAAATCTCTGAGAAAGTTTTCAATAGACCAGTGGGTATGTCTCTAATGCCATTATGGCATATACAGTGTATGTAAGGGCTCTGTAAAATGAAAGATACACAAGCCTTGAAACCTTTTATTAACAGTAAAGTACTGTATATGTTTTTTGGAAATGTCGGAGCAAACTTGCTTTTAGTCATGTACATATTCAAATGAATGCGAATGTGGACATATTATTTGCCATAGAGCATAACCTGCTTGTTTCCAGAATTGCTAATACCATTTTATCAAGATTGACTGCCATGAACAGCCATAACTTCCTAACCATCTAAATTACGAATTAAAACTTGTATTCATCTGTACAATCGCAGACGGATTACCCTTATACAAATCCCGAAACAGTCGATGGGCAACACTATAATGCATTAATTACAACTAGCTGATGCAGAATGCGCTTAATAAACGGAGTGTGCCGGAACAAGGGGCACGTGCTTCGCGATATAAATTGCACAGCCTGTGTTTGATTTTAATCAAGCACGTGTAGAAGCTGCGTGTGTCGTGCAGAGCAGCAGTTGCATGTCTCGCTGCTCCAATTCAACCTACAATTTCAAACTCTTAAACACGTGACTGAAGAAGTAGTCATACTGCAAAGCATTCCTACAGAATATGTAAGATTTCTAAAGTCTCTAATACGACTTAAATATCATCCAAGTAAGTTTTGTTTGAGATTCATAGCTAAAATCTTACGTAAAGTGGTCTGTTAAACTGACAGTTAAAGTGGTCTGCTGAAATGACATGTTACAGAGGTTTGTTGAATTGGCGTGTAACATTAGTCTGTTAAACTGACATGTTATATTGGTCTGTTACCAGACGTGTTACATTGGTATGTTAACAGACGCGTTACAGTGGTCTGTTAAATGCAGTGTTACAGTGGTTTGTGAATGACGTGTTACAGTGGTCTGTTAAATGCAGTGTAACAGTGGTCTGTTAAATGCAGTGTTACAGTGGTCTGTAAAATGCAGTGTTACAGTGGTCTGTTAAATGCAGTGTTACAGTGGTCTGTGAATGACGTGTTACAGTGGTCTGTTAAACTGACGTTTTACAGTGGTATGTGAATGACGTGTTACAGTGGTCTGTTTATGACATGTTAGAGTGGTCCGTTGACTTATGTGTTACAGTGGTCTAAAAAACTGACGTGTAACAAGATGTTCAGTTAAACTGACGTGTTACAGTGGGCTGTCAATGACGTGTAAG
>JAULCC010596130.1:0-10436 GCA_032358795.1 Nuttallia obscurata
AATGTTTAAATGAACATTTTAACATTAACTATTGATAGCCATAATGGTAATACATTTGGGTAAATAGATCATAACATGTTGAAAACAATTAACTTAAAGACGTTCTGAGCATTTTGTATGCAAAAGACGACTTCAGTAAATACGTACACAGACTGCTTATCAAAATAAAACGATATTTACCGTTTTTGTGTTCTTGACGAAGACTATATTGATTGTTGATATTGAAAGTAGGTTTTTATCAACACTTCATTTAATAGGGTGATCACAATTTTAAGTTTATCTTATTATTTTTAGAATAAGTTCTAGCTAAGTGCAACAAAACAACAGCGACGGAGCGACAATGGTACTTTGCTACACGTAAGCGACAAAGGGATTTTGTTACATGTATGCAACAAGGGTATTCTTTTACACGTATGCGACAATAGTATCTTATACACATAAGCATTGTGTCACACTTTAACGAAAAGGGTATTTTGTTACACATTTGTGGCAATGGTATTTTGTTACATGTAAGCATTTTGTTATGCGTAAGCAAAACTGGTATTTTGTTACACGTATGCGACAAAAGGAATTTTGTTACGTTTAAGAGAGAATGGTATTTTGCTACACTTAAGCGTGAAGGGAATTTTGTTACACGTTAGATCTAATGAAATTTTGTCACGCGTAAGTGACTGGAAATATGTCACGTGCATTTGATGTTGCAATGCCACAAACAAATTAAACAATTAAAACTCGAAAGAAACAGAAATCGAAAATTTTAGTTCTACCGATTTAATTACCTATTTTTCTTGTATGACGAATTAAGCTTAATCTTTATCGTCAAACATTTACTGTTATAATGTTAAACTTAAACAATCATACCATTTGCCTAAAGATTTAAAATGTGCAAATATTTAGCAGTAGCTATCTTACTGCTAACCTGAAGATATGAAATGTGCAGCTTTCATTATCATACCGCTAAATTGAAGATTTGCATTATGCATTTGTGTAATGCTAACTTTCACAGCACTTACCAGAATATTTCGTTTATGCATATGGTTGGCTTTAACTGTCACACAAATAAACTGAAGATTAAATATGAAAACATGGTTAGCTTCAAGTATCATGCTACTTACCTAAGATTAATAATCAACATAGGTTCAGCTTGAACTATCATACTTCTGGCCTGAAGATTTAGAACAAACACATGTTAAGGTTTATCTAGCATGCCACTGACATGAAGATATAAAGTGTATAAATATTAAGCATTACCTTTCATACCGCTAATATGAAGATATAAAATTTGCATAAATTGAGGTTTAACTACCATACCGCTAACCTGAAGAAAGGTGCAGCTGTTAGGGTAGAATTTTAACCCAAACGGTACGCCATATCAATAGCGTTTATAACTGTTCATCTGTCAATAATTGGACAGTTTGAAAACGGAAGTATGTGTACATACAAGGAAACTGAAGTACATGAATATCTCTTATGTCAATGCAAGAGCTATATATAACCGGTGCTATCGCTAAAGAATTACTGCATATATTGAGTGCTAAAAAAACAAGTTTACATTATTTCATATGTGTATGTTTACATTTTATGCAATAACTATGTACAGACGGTGTCTAAATGCTAAGTAAAGGCACGGAATTATACACAAGTTAACGGAATCGAAACTCGCGGTAACTCTCGTTTTAACAATAGGGACACTGCGAGACTGGCGAGACTTGAGATAAGAGTCACTGCGGCCGTTTTGAAACAAGACAGATAGCGAATCTTACCGAATATGTCCATCATGAGACTATAAATACGTCTGGATGATACAGAGTACGATCAGATAAGCGTCTGACTGATACGGATGAGGGGCCTATTGTTGATCTGCGAGACCTCCGAGTTGCGATTCCGTTTGTTCTTATTACGTGGTAAAGGGTATCTTACCCGTAACATACTCGACTTTAGATAAAAGTTACTTGACTTTACTTGACATATAGATCTACTTGTTTTTCTGCAATAGATCATTCAATAATCGAAAACAAACCCCACTTATTTGGTTTAATGAAGTTATTTGTAGTTTGCATTATCTAACTTAAATATAAGTAATTTTGATTGTCTAAAACATAATGAACTTCTCCCTCTAGCATTTGTGACAAAAATGCAAACCCTTAAAATAAGATGGGTAATATGTGTCATTTGAAGTAATAATCCCTAGGACAATTACGTCTGTCATCCGACACCTAGGGTGGCTGCAAAATTCATTTGCACAATTCAACACATATCGCTACTATGCCAAGTTTTAAGTTTAAAACAATGCTGTGTGAATGTTGTCTAAAATCAATTGTTACCATAACCACACATCTATTTACATACTATTAGGACTTTAACACCTAAAATAAATCTTTAATTTGCATATTGTCTCGCATAATAAAACGTTATATGATAATTTAACCGATATATTAACATGCCGAAACATTCTTACAGATAATTAAATCAAGATAAGGCGAAACTGTAGACCTTAACTTGGGGATTATAAATTCGAAACGGAATAATTTCAGGCTTTTATTTTAATTTAAGAGAGATTTACACAGATTTAGGGGTTTAATGAGAACTCTGGAAGGTAGAACAGTTTATTTGTCTCACTTGCCTACTAAATTTAACCCACTGGCATCATCTAAAGCTGTATTTAACTCCGTATGTGCCTTGTTTCTTCTAAACAGTATTTACCACGCCGCTTTTGTAATGAATGTTTATTGATTTCCAATTAATTGTATCTGGTAACAAGAACAAGTACTTAGAGCCTAAATTTTATCTATCCTCCACAGATCATACGTTTGAGTAGTTTTGAGGAAACCCTACTTATTCAGGCTTCGAGACAAAAGAGTAACATTAACTTTTGAGTAGATTATTTCATGAATATTTATCAAAATAAGTTTTTAAGTAAAAACTTATGATTTGCACCAAAATGTATTACTTATATTTCTGCCACTTTTGTATCAAAAGTTTAAAATGAATTGCAGTAAATATTGTATCATCAGCGTTGCGATAAATACACGTATTAATTTTATTTCCTTATAGTCGAACACTAACGAAAGAGAATTAAAAAACAAACATTTAAACCATAACGTCATGCTGCTGTGAACTTTTGAATGTCCAACAAAGCATTCAAATCATTTAGCTAAATACTTAATGTTCGTTGAATGCATTTTTATCTTGTTTTATAAAACAGTATGTGGGACTATTTTATATACAAATATATATAACCTCTTATGTGGTCATATACTTTTTATATCCTTTTTTGACTTTCATGCATATTCCAAAGACACCTTATTTATATACCTAAATAGCGTGTATGTTTGGTTGTTTATTATGAATCTAACGTCGCATTAACACTATTTCAGTCATGTCGCGACGTCCAGCTCATTACATGTGAAGGAAGACCTGGGGGACCTCTGTAAGATATTTCAGGTAGTATATAATTCACCTCGGTAAGATAACCGACCTACCGCAAGCCAATTGGAAGGCTTCGTCACTTGAAAAATCCGAACTGCCCAGATGTGGATTCGAACCCACAGCGATGAGGAGCTGAGAGATTGCAAGTCAATGACATTTAAAATTATGTTCACTTCTTAAATGTTTCGTGCGTCAAGATATTACAATCTTCTTGTGAATGGCTCTGGTTTTGAACTTATTTAAGTCATGTTGTAAAAAGAGTTGTTTTTGTTGCAAATTGAAACACATTCAAACAATGTAACCAATAGCCTAAATATTGATAGGTATGTAAAGCCATTTTCAGAACGTATAGCCATCTAGTTTCGTGTGTATATTAGTGAGATAATGTCGGAAAATGATCAAAAGACATGTTTTCTTAAAACTGTTCATTATATATGCATTGTTAGCCATTACGTGCAGAATGTAGCTATTTTTCTAAATCTCTAGCAGCTATATGAAACAGCATCGTTACAACCGTGAACGAATTCCAATCCCAAATGTCCTACGGTTTGTTGCCAACGCCAGACATGTGTGTCAGAACAATTTACCGCGTGCTGGTCAGCCGCAAAATCAATCTGTCAGCAAGTCATCTATTTGAAGTTCACTTACTGAACGGTGTCGGCAATTTGTGTTGATTTCTTAACAGGACATCTCAGCGGCTTTACAAGTATAAAGGCCAGCCTGTCTGCATTTACACAAAATATGATTCTTTTTCAAATGTTGTATCAACCGAAATAAGCCGAATGCATATACAGTCTGTCTCAGTGAACAAACACATAATTTTTGTCTTTACAAGAAATATATAGATATGATTGTGCCCTGAAGTTCATTAAATCAGAATGCCTGTGACTTATTTTTTGTATTGATACAAGGTTATTGTTATTAAGTCGCTATGATTTCACAGTTGAGCTGGCACTCACAACAGCTTTGAACATTGCACCCCTAAGAACCCTGACCAGGGTCAGAGGCTATACCGCTTTCATGCGGATGGACTCAGCCTTGTTCGTTAAGAATGTTATAAGCAAGCATGAATAATATAATATTTTTAACCTATACATGCTTAAAACAATGAACACTTAGGTAGAACCAATGCTCTAGATAATCTGATATAGCCTCCAACTATGCACGAGTTAAGAGCTCATATTTCTGACAATACATTTGAACGTTTCTGCAATATCTACCTTCTAATGACAAGGAAAATATGAAAATAAGACAAACTCCTTCGACAAATGCTGCTAAAATAACTAATCTGTATTCAAATTGTTTGTAAAAATTACAACCTTTGGTAACTATATGGTTGAGGTAGTGTAAGCATGCATTAAAAGGAAACAGCAGCTGTCTGATATGACATAGATTACCTGTATTTCCTCAAACGTTCACCGCCATAGGCAAAACGTATAATTTTACAACTGATATAACCCCTTGTCAGACTGAATTAAAACTCCAGGTTCTTCATTGTTTGCATTTTTACCATTAAGTCAATGTCTTCATCAACAGATAAGTGGAAAAAAACCTAAGATTTTAACAGACGACATTTGCAAAATTGGCGCCGAAACGACGATATTACTCGTTTGAATCCCTTATGGTTTTGTTTAAACTTCATACTAGTTACTACACCACAGCGTTATCAGAGTGTTCACATAGGTCATATCAAGGTGTAACATAAAGGCAATATTAACGAAGCACGAAATTGCACAGGACGATAATCTTAAGTTTTAGCCGTCAGAAAATAACACACAGGAGATGCTATCATGCTCCTTGTCATAGACGCGTTGTCTGCTGTCTTGTATGGGGTAGCAAATGTAGCGGCTTAGAGCTATGTGGAAAGTCTACATTCTTCGGAGTCCTTTATCTACAATAGAACCGATTCTTTAATAAACAGACCATATAAAGTCCATATTGGTCTAGACACGAACTTTAATGATGGCTGTTTTATTGGGAACCATGATTTAATTTACAGGAAATAGTTCCGGGGAACATAGTGATTAATTTTGCTGGATTCAATTTGCGGAGTAAGTACGTTTAATATAGTTATTCCTAAATTCGTTAACACAGTCCAGTTTGTATGTGGTAACAACGGCATACTATGCAACACATGCGATAGGCGAGCATCAAATCTTACAAAGAGTTGTAAAGTGATGTGATGATTTTATGTTAATTTGGAATCATAACAACAAATCAAACGGACATTTTATTAATACCAATCTGAAGAACTTTTAAAGAATAGAACAGAATAGAACGTTATTCAACATATATAGTACCTCGTTGGTTTTTACAATAAACAATATATAAGTCAGAAGGTCACCATACATACATATATATAGGTTCCAGATCACAAATACTTAGACTATACAGAAAATATCAAATAAAAGCAGTACAAAATTTGCACACATCAGATTATCGATCTGAACAAAATTATGAATCACATTTAATCCAAACCTTCACATTCGGAATTAGAATCAGAATTAAACATTTATATACATCAAGCAGTAGGCCTACGATTTTCAAAGGTTTGAGGTTTAAAACAATATTTGTGTACATCTTGATAAAATATCAGATCGAATAAAACAATGTTTTTACATATATTTATCATGTGTTTTAATTTCACAAAAGTAGTAAGAAAACTTGTTCTATTTTCTTTGTTCATTGGAAATTTGACGTTTCTTCAACAGTATACCAGTTATATCGCGACGTCCATCTCATAACAGGTCGAAAAAGACTCCGGGGGACCTATGTACATTATTTCAGGCACAGAGCGCACCAGGGTAGAACCGAAGACCTATCACAAGTTAGCTCGAGCAATTCCTTGCTTGAAAAATTTGTACTTAGGACGGAATTCGAACCAACAGCGGTTAGAATCATGTCCAAGAGACAGAGACCCAATATGTTTTGATTTAGAAAAATGTAGAAGCGGATATGTGGATCATTAGGTCTTAGATTGTGATTTAAAACTATGGATAGTTGTTGTGGATTAGATTGTAACAAGTACTGTGAAAAAAGGAACGCGCCACACAAATTAATAACGAATATGTCTGAAATAACCTAAATCTGTGATAAAAGTACTTTCTCTGACAAATATGCCTCTAACAGTTCATGCTTTTATAAGAACTAGTGTTATCAGTTGCATATGCAATGACGTTATTTAACAACTCAACTCAAAAACAACTTCATTTTGGCAACTAAATTGCCTTTGGACACAAAATACAAACATACATGAAATATGGCTATGACAAAATCGAAAATACATATACATGTATTATTCATTCAGATGCCAAAGTCTATTAGATCTTAATAGAAAAATTACAAGATCTGTGCTACGCAGAAAATACTACGACTTTGTCCGATCAACTATCTCCTCATATCTAATGTATTTTAATAAATCTCGCAATATATATTTGGATTCTTTCGTTTTGGACTTTCATCAATGTTATAATTGTTTTCTAAAGATGGTCAAGAAGTATGATTTTTTGGTAAATATATATATTCATATATATATATCATTCTGTACTTTCTTAATCTTGGGCACACCAACATGAAATGGAATTCAGTTTCAACTTACATTTGATTACAAATACAAGCAAAACACAAAGTCTATCCTTTCTAAATACAGTATCAAATCTACCCGCTTCAATTGCTAAATTATGCGTTGATAATTTGATTCTTGTAATTTGCATTCAGGCTTTGTCGTCTTGATATTATCTACACATGATTAATAAGTGTTCTCTATTTTGGTAATCCATTCCTGAATGTATGTGTCTCTTATTCCTCTTTTTTGTATTGGAAAATAGTAAGTTTCTTTATCAAAGGTCCACCATAAATCACTATACCCTAAATTTTCTAACTTTTTTTGTTTTTCAATATTTTTTATTTCTCAGATCGTGACACAGTATACATATTTCGAAAAAAAAAATAAGTATATATATAGTACTAACATGTATAAAGACATGAAGGTTAGTATCAAATAATTATTATTCAAATCATGCATATTACTCATGCTAATTCTTTCAAAAATAATTTTGAGTTGTAATGGGATTTTTTCCCAGACGGTTTTAATAAGAGAGTGTTGAAAGTAAGAAAAAACTGAGAGATAGAGAGCGTCAAGGGACGTGATAGATAGGTGTGAAAAGTAAAGTTGTCATATGGGGTTAACAAATATGATTCAACTGTTCTGTCATTTGTTTGTGTCACAGAAGTTTTGCTTTCATGTTGTATAAGTTTACCTTTGTTTGTTGCTATTATTCTTTCTTATAATTCATATTTTGTAAAGTAAGTCAAAGATGTGTCTATATCTGGAGTTTTCTTGTTGTATTTGCATTTTGCAATAAAGTATTTTGAAATTAACAGAACAAAATTGACAGCTCATGTGTCTTCTTTTCTTTCACTTATGCCAAAGGATGGCGTTTTAAAATTTATCTCGCAAGTAATCATTTTAGTATTAAGATAATTATGTATATATGTCCAGAAACCTCTGACTATTGGGCATTCCCAAAACATATGTTCAATTGTTTCTATATTCACGTTACTGAATTCACAACTGCTTGAAGCCGCTATGTTACACTTAATTAGATAGTAGTTAGTGGGATGTATGCGCATAATATACTTATATTGAAATGCCCTTAATTTTGTGTCTATTGTACATTTGAATGGCATTAAATGAATCATTTTCCAGTTTAGGTCATCAAATTTTGTTTCCCATTTTGTATGTGATTTGACCTCAGTTCTTTTAAGACTTTTCTTTAGATGCCGTTTGTTAAATATTTTTGTTTGGTCAGAGGATATTCGAAACTTTTTGCAGTAAGTTTAGATTTATCATTTTAGATGTATCCTTTTTTAACCTTTCATTCCATTTTTTTGGAATGCTTGCTATTATTTAATAAAAATTAAGAAACTTGGCATTATTCAAATTATACTACCTTTTTGTGTGTTCGAAAGTCTTGTAAGTTAAATATCTATAATTGTACAATTGTGAAATAGTTTTAATACCAGAATCATGCAAAGTTTTCATGAATATAGGTTTTCCTTTAAATTTAATCAATGAGTTATTCCAAATTATCTCTGCTGAAACATTTTTATGACATTTGTAAAATTGACATTCGCCAAAGAGGAGGTAATGTCTGATAAAAATCCCGAGCCGCCAAACATTTGTTTTGCATCACGTTTTTAATCCTTTTTAACCTGTAAATTGTCGCTCTGTTCATTATATATACGACGTTTAATTTACGACGCATCACATTTGATAATGTGTGTCAAATATTCAACGATCTTTCACTGTATAATTACAGATACATATCCTTACAGCTGGCTTGCTGCAAGTCGGCGGTTCTAACCGAGTGCGCTCTGTGCCTGAAATAATGTACTGAGGTTCCCCGGGGTCTTCCTCCACGTTATTAGCTGGACGTCGCAATATGAATGAAATACTGTTGAAGTGACGTTAAATTCCAAAGTATCAGCAGCACGATATGTGGACACATACTAGATGGGATAGTATAATAAGCCATATAAACTACAGTGCTTGTCTTAAAACAACGTTTTTGAAATGTGCTTAAATGTTGCTGCATTTGTAGCTTCATGGGTAAATACAACAGTGACCCGATTGTACATTTAAAATGTATTGCCAGCAAATCTTATAAATCCAGTGCAATTTTAAAGAAAAGAAATTTCATGAGAAACTGATAACATTTGCTGGTCTAAAACTATACTAATTGAAGCGTTCTGCTATTTATGTGATGAACTCTGATGTTTGATAGCTTTATTTACCAAACTTTCAGTTCTCTTATTGTTTTAAGTAAATCAAACTGGCGCATCGATTGTTTTCTACTTTTGTTTATGCCAAAATTTCAAACGTTGTTATTCTACTGAAGATACATTTTTAACAAATTGTATACCGAAAAAATTTAAATCGTGTGTCATACTTTTGAATACGTCAAGTATTTCGAGGCGGCACGGTGTTTTTAACACGTAGCTACATGTACCTCAGAGAAACAAGGACCGTGTGTGTGAGTGTGTGTGTGTGTGTGTGTGTGTGTGTGTGTGTGTGTTTGGCGGGTATACATGTTTTTGCTGCACCATGTAAAATATTAAGAACAAGCGTTATGCTAAAAATATAATTTTACCCAATTCAATTCAATTTATTCTCTTAATTTCCTCACAAAATAATTAAGGTAAAATAATTTCAATACAAACTTGAAAAAAATACATTGGTTACATGAGTCTTACATACATTAATATTAACTCCGTTGTTTGTAATCTTAACACAAAAACACAACAACAATGAAAATCCCCGTCACGCGATACTATGTCTCTCATATGTTTCAATTCTTTTCATTTATTATCTTTTTCGTTCTTTCGCTTGCTACCATCCGCCTACCGGTCTCCTACAATGGACATTAGCGTAATCACGCGTGAGCATGCATCAGTCTACCATAGTTCGTAGCATTATATCAAAGCGATAAAGTCTTGAATTACCATGATTTATGGATCTAATCAACTTAAGTTAATTCGTACATAAATACGTAAATGTTTCTTTGCACATATATATTCATAAACTAAAGCAAACATACCTATTTGTTTGTAATTATATAACATTAAGTTGTTTTTCTTTATGAATATTAACTTTTTTTCATAACCTTTTCTTTGAGCATGCATAAAACATCAGTTAAAGTAGCTACTTATTTATTCTGTTGGTAACTGTTTATTGGTAATTATAAAACATAAATTCATAAATATTACAGTTTCGTTTAATATCCCATTCTTTGAACATGCATCATACATCAATTCAAGTTGTCAAACTGATTTACTCTGTCCGTAACTGTTTGTTGTAACTAATACAGTTTCTTTTCATAACATTTTCCTTTAGCATGCATATTAGTTCAGCAGAATCCGCATTGGACAGTGCATTGACGTCTATACAAAATATTTTTGCATTTTCTTATTGGCACGACTGTACTTAAGAAGAATCTGAATGATGA
>JAULCC010596241.1:0-10436 GCA_032358795.1 Nuttallia obscurata
ACGTAATCATTCTGAAGCTGGTGTCCCATTTACTTCAAAGAAATGCACATAATTTGACGACCAATAAATTTGTTCAGTCTGATCGGTTGTCTAAAAGGCAGTTGGCTACAGGTAAAAGAAATCTGAATAACATAGAAAATGATACTCCTGTGAAAACCCCTCGTCTTATTTTTACGGATGACGATGTTCACGTAAGCGTAGATCCTACCATTCAGTAAATGATAGACAAACTTTCATCTAGACTAAGGATTTGAAGCCATAATTACCAACAAATTTTCTCAGATATTGGACAGGGTGTTGACTTATGAAATTAAAAAGATTCACAAGGAAGTTGACGATTTTAAATACTCATAGAAAGAAGACATCTCAGATGGTTTCGATGAAATCAATGTTAAACTAGACAGGCTACCCAATTCAAATGCCAGCATGTGTAGAGCAACCAGCATTGGTTCCAAAGTTGTGAGTCTTTACTTACCAGAACATTCAGTTGAAGACGTGAAATTGAAAGTTGGGCTCCTACTGTGGTCCGTCACTGGAAAACTGTTGCGGGTTTTGTGAGTCGTCTATGTAACACGGTAGTGACTTGAGTTAATAAACGGATTGCAGTTTTTGCTAATTCTAAACTTGGTTTGTATGAATTGTTTTTATTATGTGAAACAGAAGTTTCAAGAGTGCAATATAGCATACAATATACAGACAGAGCCATATGTCAAAATCATAAGTTGTTGGTAAAATTGAGAGATGTAGAATGGAAATATATGTTCAATATTGGTTTAATGGTATCAATAGAAACACTAGTGTTAGTTGTAAAGACAACAATAAATTGTACATTCAGACAACATTTGTTGTTGAAGAGTATTGTAAAATTATTTTGCCGAGAAAACATATGTCTGCTTTATGTAAATTTTGGCGCAGTGTGGCACCAATACGCATAAGAACCGGAAGATATGGAAATTTGCAAGTTAAAAATAGGGTTTGCCCATTCTGTCCAAATACTGTTGAAGATGTGAACCATGTTATTTTGAAATATTCCATGTATGACGATTTAAGGGAGTTTTTCTTAAATAATGTAATTCAAGTGAATGAAAATTTCTATAATTTGTAAGAATATGAACAGTTGAAACACTTAGTTACAACCCAAATATTAATCAGATCCATTACCAAAACCTGTTGGAGAATTTTATACCGTCGCAAATTGTATATGTGTAAATAATCTTATTTCAAATTTAAAATAAATTTTTATATGTAAGAGTACTGTTTAACTTATCTGTATATTTCAAAGTTGTTTAATCAGGGCAATTGATATTAAATCTCAAGCATTTTTTTTATTTCCAACTGTGATAGTACAGACTTATGACTTTAAAGTAATATTAATGAAAAGCTTTACACAATAGATATCATTAAAATATATCTGCAATAGGCATTTATAGGTTGAATATGTCTACATGATTTCAAATATCTGCTATCCATTTCATAACAGATCTGATGTGATAAAGGTTTTTTAAAAACATATTTTAGCGTGCATTTATAAAAACATCTTGGTGCTTGTTTTCCGTTTTCAGATTTTATGGTAACCTTTTGTTTTGGTTAGATTTTAAACTGTCTGTGAATCAGTGATGTGTAGAGAGTACGAATATCAGCAATGTTTTTTAAGATTGTAGAAAGTGTCTGTGATAGCCCTGTTTACCTGATAATGTATTGTATTTAGTGTCTACGTAAAGTAGTTTTTTTAAATCAATATTTGAATGGCATTGTACATTGTATATAATTGAAAAATGTTTATTTTGTACAATGATGGGACTGAAATAAAGAAGATATATGTAGAATTTCATTTGAAATGTTAATTGCCGGATAGCCTGACGTCGGTTATCAATACAATTGGGTCACTGACACCCAGAAACAAATATGATTAACCCCTTAGAAAACAAATATGATTAGGTATAAAAACATTGTCAAGGTAGCTTTCACGTATGACGTTGCTTAAATTTAAGTTGCCTTATAGGTGAGAAGCTCTCCAAAGCCATCAATTAATTCCCTGGAAAATTCCTTTTTATAAACCCAGCCAAGATGCAGTATCCACTCAGGACGAGCTCCCACTTTGACGTGGCCCGGCGGCTCTCCCCCACTATGTGCTCCGGGTCTCAGGGGGGAGTCTCAGTAAGAAAGAAATACGGCTTAGGGTTCCACACAAGACGTCCGTCATTACCACAGAAGAAACAACACAGAAACTCACCGAATATAAATCAATGCAGACTACAGACCACACATACAGCGACACGGTGCATGAGTACATGATTTGGCCTTCGTCAGTGCAGCTTACCTGCACAGAACATCTGGGGTACGTCATGGGAAACAACAACTTTACATTTGCTGAACTCAAATAAAGATTCAGTCATCTGTGTTAAGAATGTCTAAAGGTAAAATTAGTAAAAACAAATTGTTAGAAGTGCTCTTGGTTGGACTTGATTTTAGGTGGAATTTCATCAACCATGTGAGAAGAACCCTTAGTTAGATTTGATATGTGTTGCAATTGTAACAGGTTGGGAGAAAAATGAACTACCGGAATGTAGGAATCTGAACGGAAACAATAAAACCACTGTCACAAGTGAAGATGAATGAAAACCGGTCTTGGAAACAAAGGCTTGAGTTAATTACATGCATTTCCGTATCAATGTAACTTACTTGTGAATTTTACTACAACATGACATTTTCGTTCAGCAACTGCGAACCAAACAATGCAAACACCTGTCACATAATCTCGTTTATGGAAGCAAAACATTATTCCTTCTTTGATTTATTTTAAGAATGAAGAATATACGAAACAACGGTCACATGCAGTGTAGATTGTTCAATATCATATCTCGTTATATTGAACTATCTACATTGCATGTGACCGACTTGGAACGACTTCACCTAATACCTAAGGAACACTTAGATTGCGAGAAATTTGCGGCGGATGGTGGCTCCTTTCTTGAATACGTTTGTCCTTTGAATTCATCACTATTATCCATCAAATGATGGTCTTTGTCCAAACCTGACTTTTTCTAGGGCACCATCATTTAAAGTGTGTGTGGGGGGGGGGGGGGGGTACCTAGCCTTAAACCTACTCTCATATGATGGTGGCTTCTTTAAGGGATAAGGGGAAATGTTAATCCTTCGATTACATCATTATCATCATCATTATCATTATCACCATTTTCACCAGATTATCACAGTTAATTACACATTTTTTACAATAACAGTAACACATGAAGCCCAAGAGTTATGCCATTACATCAAACTTTGGGGTAGTGTTGATAAGTGTTGTTACAGTAAACAAGTAGTGTTGTTTTTGACAGCTGTTCAATACAATATATCTTACCGCCCGGTTAGCTGAAGTGGAAGAGCGTCCGTTTTCGGTGCGGGAGGCCGCATGTTCGATCCCCGGCAGGGTCATACAAAAAACCTTAAAAATAGTCCTCCTTGACGCTCAGGATTTAGGGTTAGCATTACGACTGGTTTATAGGTGTCAGGCTAAAGTGACCGGCCGGGGTTCAGCCCCCACGTGTATCAGTGCTATAAACTGGACACGTTAAAAACTATAGTGTTCTGCAGAAGAGCTCTGTGTATCCGTTTCCCTCTCTTTAGGACATCCATTAGCTCTAGCTGGCAGAAAGTGACGTAAGTAAAACAAACAAAGGTATTTTTATCACATGACGTTACTTATACCCGGTGTAATTTAATTACCACCTATTTTCTTATACAAACAACTATTTTCTTATACAAACAACACGTTACAAATAGGAACCGATGACGGCTCAAAATTAATAACAAAATCTTATTAACCTATTGTTGTATTGTCAGAGGCTCGCTTATAAAGATTCCTTGAATCGTCATATAAAATTTTATATAAAGTGAAAACTCATCAAATATCATCTAGATCTATATATGTGTTTTTTATAAAATATAAAAACACTCCAAATCCCCGATTACCCCCGAATAAATATATGTTTGTTTGAGATGGGTTTTACAGCATCGCAACACTGTATATGTGATATTGCGCCATCCAGGAAAAAACTTGTTAGACCATCATCTCATTTGCATCGAGATAACAATGTGGGATATGGATCCAACAACTAAATATCTGCTGGAGAATCAGAGAAGCAGAAACTCGAGATTCATGTTCAAACCCTGTTAGTCACTTCTTACGTTCATGCCAGGGTTAAGCAGTGGTTCAAATGCTTGTGCTACATTGGCACGCCCCAGGCCTAAATGGGGCAACGAAGTATATGTGGAAAGAAATGAGGAATGATGTAGACATTGTACATAGACATATTTTTAAAGAGAATATAAACTTAACATTGATCGCCGGGTATTCGACAGGCTACCACGGATGTCCGTTCGGCCTCCTTATGGCCTGTAAGAATCAGATAGCACCCAGTCGGATACCACAGGAGTTTCGCATGAGCACAGACAGTACATCGGACTGGTGCCTTCTGGTCACTGGACGATAAATGGGCCAATATTTCGAGCCCATTTACAGGAAAATCGGACGGTCACCGGCTGGCGACCCAACTGGGTCCGTCAGTGCAACGTGCGAGACACTTTAAATGGTGACCGTGACTATCTTTTGCCGACCTCTATACAATACTAAAAAATCGCACCTGCCGGTAAAAGTGACCGAAGGATTACGAGTTAATCGGTATCTAGTGTGTATGTACATGTTGAACCTTTTCATTTAAAGCAATAATATTTAGCTAAATCAAAGGACAGAGGTCCTGAACAGCGGATTTTTTATGCAAAAACTTAAGTTGACATATGTGCTTAATATACTTACAGGCAAAACAAAGCTCAAAATTGCAATAATAAGGTTTTTTTTTTTTTTTGCAAGTTGAGCAAGAAGTATATCCAAATTTTGGAGCTCTAATAATATGTCCTAGGCTACTATAAATACAAGAAACGCTTTAACAAACTTAAAATCAAGTGTTTTCCAGCACTTCGTTGTTGACATTCAGAACACTGTTGAAACATACTAGACCCCTCTCATATATAATGAAAAGCTGCTTATGTACTAATTACAGGACTACATACAAATGAAATTGCACGCATGGTGCTACACATTGAATATTACACATTGATTAAATCACATCACAAGAATTGATTGTGGTATTTAGCCATAAATCAAGGGCATCAGTTATGCCTTCCAAGATTCAGAATGTAAACAATACATGTACTTTAGTTTACTATGATAGTAAAATAAGAAATTAACACATTGATCTATCAATTACAAAGAGTGGATTAAATTTTGACGTAGTAACCGACTCGTGTTCGGCGACAGTATTTATTCATGATTATGCATACATGCACAAACTAATATGATTTGACATGCTTCTGTAAATGAAGCCGGTATTTGTTGTTGGTATAGTCTCAAGGGCGTTCTACTGACATGAAGGAACACAATTGACTATAATGGATCTTTTTGTTCGATACTGTTGTGAAAGTATATTGATGAAATAGTCAGATTGTTTTGTCAATGATGGTCCCTGGTTTGTTTTGATTTAAAAAATGAAGCTTTTGTCTCTACACTTTGGAAAAAAGACGGCCTGACCCTAGATGAATTTGAGGAAATTTGGCGCAAAATTGTCAAATTGGGAAGAAATTAAATCACTTTGTTTCCAATTTGGGAAGTTTTCAGTTTTAAAAATCAAGCTCTTCTAATCAAAGTGTTATATCATATAAGCTTATATTCAATCGACAAAAGTTAATATAACATTCATATAAAAAAAGAATGTTTCAGCATGTTTCAATTGTCTTGTTCTAAAATGTTTAAAGTTTTTAATTTTCCTATTGAAAGTAATATTTTGGATTAATCTTTATTCAGTAAAGCATGTATTCGATCAATGTTCAAACAGTAATTGTTATAGTGAATAAAGCTCAAGCGTTGGGTCTAAGGAGCAATCAGAGCTTCTTACTTTTGAATATATAATGACCATACTAAGGCCCATACTGATGTCACTTGCGAAAAAATATTAAACTAAAAAGTTTGCTTCTCCTCTGGCATCTATGTCCACACATGTATACATAAACTTGTACTTATATGAAGTCACTTTCAATAGTTTTTATTTAATATCCTTACTACAGCATTGAAACACACCTAGCTAGTGTTATAGTTACAACTGCAACTGTTTCTCACTATATAACCAAGGTACAAAAATATGTAAATAAAAATTAAAGCGACTTTAGCATACTTATGATATACTTCTTTAAAGTAAATACAAACACGGGTTCTATAAATTAATCTGCTTTCTTTTAAATCGGCTTACGGCTTATATAGGAAAATATGGTGGGTGGGGTAAATTCACGATTTCTTATGTATTGTTTTACAGAAAAAATGAAACGATTAAACTAAATAGCGCAGAGAATGCATTTGATTTATATTGAGGAGTGTAAAAGATACACATATGTGATACAGTTGTAATTCCAAGATAAAGACTTCTTTACCGTGTCAATATTTACATAAATAGTGATTTAAAAAGGCAATGCTTAAATGTTCTGCCTGAACATAAACCTCTCTTTCAAATACAATGATGCTTTGGTAAAATAGCATAACTTCACCTTAACATTTCCTTGGAATAACTCCTTTTTTTCTAGAAATCACGTTTTTTTAAAAAAAATTGAATAAACGTTTTTATATATGAGATGCAGTTGTATTTCCCAGATAAATACTTCTTTGCCATGTCAATATTTACATAAGCAGTGATTTAAATTAATTCCATGCTTAATTTTTTTTTTTAATTTCTTAGAAAAGCAACAAAATCCATCTCTACAAAAACATAAGATGTCATATGTTATGTTTTCCTTACATTTCTGATAAAATAGTTTATATATTACTACTATGCTCAATATAAAAACATTTCACCACAACATTTTGGAGAAAATCAAACTTGAATTATATTGGCTGTAAAATAATGGTCGACACAGAGTTATTTCCCAAATACCAAATCATTTTCTTTCAAATTTGCTAAAAAACGAAACTTATCAAAATGTTTTCACATGCAATACATTTAAAAAAGTATAATTGTATGTCACCAGAATTGTGAACAAAGAATAAAATGTGAGATTAACCTGTAACTCGGCGTCTAATCAGAATCCAAGCTGTTTGACACTCGGTCAATTGTTTCTCCAAATATTGAGCGATTCGGATGAATTTTAAAATCTAGGCAGACGACAGTTTAAGCAGACGACATTTCTCCAGCAGGCTAAAGATTAAAATAGGGATGATTCTGTAGCAGAAGACAGAACAAAAACAAATCCATGTAGTATATTGATAGTATATCGCTCCCCACGGAAAAGTTTTAAATCAAACATTGCATCTAATGCATTCTATGGACATTTTAGCACGTAGAGAAAACACAAACTAGGTATAAACACAGACAGATTTATGGCATCGCCTGAAAATTAAATGAAAAAAAAAAATAAGATTTTAACATTTTATAGTTTTGCAAGGAACAAAGAGGTTACGTGGTGTAATGAGATAACCCTATGACACCGAAAATAAAAGACCGTCACCCGAGTGCTCGGTTAAACTCCAATAAATCAAGCAACCATCGTAATGTTAGAAATATAGGGTGTGGTTTGATATAAATAGCAGAATCTCGATTTTAGGTAAGAAATTATTGTTTCTAGACGATCGACTGTTTTCTCTCGTTATAATTTGTGCATAATTTTAAAGAGTGAATACTGAAAGTGAATGAATACGAGGGATTTTTGAAGCCTGCCTAATCCAATTACCGATGTACAGAAGCTAGTAAAAGTCCCGCCCTCACTATTAAATAATTAAAACAATATCGGGAAGGTGTCACATTTATTAAATTTTTAATGAGTAGTAATTAAACAACCAGTCATTCAACCTGTTACGCATCAGAACTCCTGAAAACAGGATGCATTATTAATGTATTGATACTTATCAGTCTGAACATATATGGTTTAAACAGGGTGCTATTTAAAGAACGACCTCAAGCAGAGTCAGTCGGCAATCCTCTTTCCTTGCAACTATACATGTTCGGCATTGGTGTCGCACTCGTGACAAATATTCATGTCGCACTCGTGACAAATATTCATGTCGCACTCGTGACACATATTCATCAAATTCGCTCAGTGCATCTGAAACGACCTAAATTGCAATAAAATGGGTTTTGCAATAATTATTGAAATTTTATCTAAATGTTGAGAGACCATCTCTGTCTACATAGGTTTCTGTTCACAAATAAAGTTTGTTATATAGACGAAGAGAATGCTATATAAGACCAAAAGGTTGTTATAATACAGAGAGGTTGATTTTACAAAGAGGTATTAAATAGAAAAATGAGGTTGTTATTCAGACAGAAAGGTTGTAATAAAAATATAGAAGTTGTTGTTCAAGCCGAGAGGATGTTATATAGACAGAAAGGAGGTAATATAGACAGAGAGGTTTTTATATAAACTGAGAAGTTGTTGTTTAGACAGAGATATTGTTATTTAGAAAAAGAGTTCGTTATTCAGACAGAAAGGTTGTTATATAAACAGAGAGGTTGTTATTAAGACAGAGAGGTTGTTATTTTGACATAGAGGTTGCTATATAGACAGAGTGGTTGTTTTACAGACGGGCGAATGTTATGTGGACAGAGCGGTTTTGTAATAGAGCTGATGAGATTCTATTTAGACAGAGAAGTTGTTGAAGAGAAGAAGAAGTTGATTTTCACACATATGTATGTTATATAGACAGAGTGATTGTTTGACATAAAGAGAGGATGCCATATAAACAGAGAGGTTGATATATAGACATAGAAGTTGTTATATTGACAAATTGGTTGTTGTTCACACATAAAGAGTGTTAATCTAGACAAAAAGGTTGTTTTTCAGACATAGAGGTTATTCATCAGACAGAGAGGATGTTATTGATCATGATGATGTTTATAGACAGAGATGTTGTTATATAGACAGAGAGCTTGTTGTTCAGAAAGAGAGGGTTTGATATAGAAAGAGAGGTTTCTTTTCAGACAGAAAGGTTGTTTTTTAGACAAAGAGATAGTTAAACAGACTGAGAGAATGCTATGTAGACAGAGGGGTTGTTATGTAGACAGAGAGGTTGCTGTTAAAAAATAAGGGATGTTATATAGACAGAGAGAATGTTTATTTTGACAGAGAGGCTGTTATGATGACAGAGATGTTTTTGTTTAGACCGTTAGGTTGTTATTAAGACAAAGAGGTTGTTGTTCAGTCAGAGAGGTTGCTATAAGACAGAGCGGTTGTTTTACTGACAGAGATAATGCTATATAGACAGAGAGTTTCTTATTTAGACAGAGAGGTTGATGTTTTAACAGACAGTTTTTTATATAGACTGGGGGTTGTAGTTCAGACAAAAAGGTTGTTGTTTAGATGGAGATTTTTTTATAAAGACAGAGACGTTAATAGCACACAATAACATAGTTTTCTGAGACAAAGAGGATATTATATAGACAAAGGTTGGTTGTTGTTAAGACAGAGAAATCGTAATATAGACTGAGAAGTTGATGTTCACATAAAAAGGCTGTTATGTACACGGATAGTTTTTTGGTCCTACAGAAAGGTTTTTATATACACAGAGAGGTTGTTGTTTAGAAAGAAAGGTTGTTATAAATAGACAGAGCGGTACTCATGCAGTCGAACAAAATGCTATATAAACAGAAAGGTTGATTCATAGACAGATAGGTTGATTTTTCACACAGAAAGTTTGTTATATAGACATAGATGTTGTTGTTCAGACAGAGAGATTGTTATATAGACAGAGAGGTTGTTGTTCACACAGAAAGTTTGATATATAAACCGAGCGGTTGATATACAGACGGAGAGAATGCTATATAGATCGGGAGGTTGTTATATAAACAGAGAGGTTGTTGTTCGCACAGAAAGTTTGATATATAAACCGAGCGGTTGATATACAGACGGAGAGAATGCTATATAGATAGGGAGTTGTTATATAAACAGAGAGGTTGTTGTTCGCACAGAAGGTTACGGATTGGTTGTTATACAGAAAGAAAGAACACTATAAAACAGTAAGGTTTTTATACAGACAGAGAGTTTTCTGTTAACATATAGAAAATGTTATATAGACAGAGAAGATGTTATTTAGACAGAGGGTTTGTTTTCGGACAAAGAGGTTGTTGTTTTAACCGATAGGTTGTTATAAAGATCAAGAGGTTGTGGTTCGGACAAAGAGGTTGCTATACAGACAGAGCCTTGTTATTCTGACGGAGATAATGCTATATTGACAGAGATGTTTGTTATATAGACAAAGCGACTGGTGTCCACACAGAAAGGTTGTTATATAGAAAAAGAGGTCATTGTTTAGACAGAGATGTTGTTATATAGACAGAGAGGTTGATCTTCACACAGAAAGATTGTTATATAAACAGAGAGTTTGTTGGTCAGACAATATA
>JAULCC010596352.1:3987-17807 GCA_032358795.1 Nuttallia obscurata
AGGAGACTGTGATTTATTGTGGCCAAGATTGCCACTTAGATACATACTGGCATTGAATTAGACTCTAACAATCAAGCAAGTAATATTACTGGTATCTGGTTTACTGGTACTATTGGTATCTTAGTTACTGATACAACTGGTATTTGGCTTACTGGTACAACTGGTATTTTGTTTACTGGTATATGGCTTACTTGTACTACTGGTATCTTGTTTACTGGTACTACTGGTATCTGGCTTACTGGTATCTGGCTTACTTGTACTACTGGTATCTTGTTAACTGGTACTACTGGTATATTGTTTACTGATACTACTGGTATCTGGTTTATTGGTACTACTGGTATCTGGTTAACTGGTACAACTGGCATCTGGTTAACTGGTACAACTGGCATCTGGTTTACTGATACAACTGGCATCTGGTTAACTGGTACTACTGGTATCTGGTTTACTGGTACTACTGGTTTCTGGTTTACTGGTACTACTGGTATCTGGTTTACTGGTACTACTAGTTTCTGGTTTACTAATACTACTGGTATCTGGTTTATTGGTACAAATGGTATCTGGTTTACTGTTACTATTTGTATCTAGTTTACTGATACTAATGGTATCTTATTAAGTGGTACCACTGGTACTTGGTTGAGTCACATCAGTAGTATTTGGTTCATATGTAATAATATATCTGGTTAAGTAACATCTCTGGTATATGGTTTAGTGATACAATTTGAATCTGGTTAAAGTGGTACAACTGGTATCAGGTTAATTAAAACCTTTGATATCTGGTTAAGTGATACAATTTGAATCTGGTTAAGTGGTACCACTGGTATCAGGTAAATTAAAACCTTTGATATCTGGTTTAGTGGTTATTTATGCATCTGGTATAATTACACCATTGGTATCTGGTTTTCTGGTACGACTGCTATCTGGCTTAGTAGCACTACTGGTTGCTGTTTTAGTGATATCACTGAAGTTTGGGTTAGTTAGTAATTTATGTATCATGTTAAATTACAGAAAAGAACATAGTATATACTACATGTATCTGGTTAAGTGAAACCACTTGTACCTGTTTAATGCTACCATTGGGTATAGAGTATCCTTCATGAGTTGTTTATTATATATGGTATCAACCTTTTTTAAACAAGTTCAGAAAAATGTTATTAAGCGAGCCTTGGCAAGTTTGATAATATTTTCGTGAACGAGATTAACAAAAGTTGATACACAATGACAACAAGTGTAGGATTCTTTTAAGCACATGATTATACAGCAAGGGACTTTTACTAGATGATGTCATCTTGCTGTTGCAGCTGCATCTTAATTTCTATACTACGAATAATGGGACGTTTTCTTATAAAAAAAATTATGTACTTGTTATACTAACCCAGAGATAATTGGCATCAAGTTTAGTGGTGACACTAATACATGGAATTGTGGTACCGCTGGTATATGGTGTTGTGGTACCAATGGTATATGTTGTTATGGTGACACTGACATATGGTTTAGTGGTACATGTACCACTGGTATAATGATGTTGGGGTACCATTGGTACATGGTGTTCTGGTAACACAAATAAATGGTGTTGTAGTACACTGGTGTATTATGTTGTTGTGTCACAGGTATATGATGTTGTGGTACACTCAAATAATGGTGTTGTGGTACCACTGGTATATGGTGTTGTGGTACCACTGGTTTAATGGTGTTGTAGAAATACAAATAAATGGTGTTATGATACCACTGGTATATGGTGTTGTAGTGTCACTGGTATATGATGTGGTACCACTGTGTATATTTTGTTGTTGTGTCACTCAGGTATATGATGTTGTGGTACAACTGGTATATGGTGTTGTGGTACCACTGGTATATGGTGTTGTGGTACCAAAAATTAAAGGTGTTATGGTTCCACTGATATATGGTGTCACTGGTATATGGTATTGTGCTACCACTGGTTTAATGGTGTTGTGGTGTCACTGGTATATGGTGTTGTGATACCACTAATTAATTGTGTTATGGTTCCACTGGTATATGGTGTCACTGTTATATGGTGTTGTGGTATTGTTGGTATATGGTGTTGTGGCACCATTGGTTTAAATCATGGTGTTGTGGTACCGTTGGTATATGGTGTTGTGGTTCCACTGGTATCTGGTTTAGTGGTACCACAGATATATGGTGTTGTGGTTTGAATTGTATCTGGTTAAGTGTTGTCACTGGTACATGGTGTTGTTTTACCACTGGTAATTGTTGTGTTGTGGTGCCACTGGTTTATGGTTTAGAGGTACCACTGATATATGGTGTTGTGGTACCACTGATGTATGGTGTTGTGGTACCACTGGTATATATTTTTTTTTCTCACCACTGGTATTGGTATGTTCTGAGTGAATTGGGGGTTAACATCTATTTTTTATTTTTTACACAGAATCATGTTGCATATTGTAATGTTATTCTAAACATTAAATTGTTTTACATTACAGGCTCTACCTCCTTCCATATAATTATTTTACCTCCTTTCATTTTACTATCTCTTGCTCCTTTTATTTTTCAATTCCACCTCATTTCATTTCACTGTCTAAACCTCCTTTCATTTTATAATCTCCCTTCATTTTACTATAATTACCTTTTTTGATTTAACTATCACTTAATTCCTCATTCAATTTTTTATCTCTACCTTCTTTCATTTTACTAACTCTACCTCATTTCATTTTACTATCTCCACCTTTCATTTCACTATCTCTACCTCTTTTCATTTCACTTTATCTTCCTCCTTTTATTTTACTATCTTTACCTTCTTTCATTTTACTGTCTCAACCTCCTTTCATTTTACTGTCACTACCTTATTTTATTTTACTATTATTTCCTTCTTTCATTTTACTATCACTACCTCCTTTCATTTTACTATTTTTACCTCCTTTCATTTTACTATCTTTACCTCATTTTATTTCACTTTATCTTCCTCCTTTTATTTTACTATCTTTACCTCATTTCATTTTACTGTCTCAACCTCCTTTCCGTTTACTGTCACTACCTTATTTTATTTTACTATTACTGCCTTCTTTCATTTAACTATCACTACTTCCTTTCTTTTTACTATCTTTACCTCAGGGGCCTCTTTGGCAGAGTGGTTATAGTCGTTGACTTCCAATCTCTTAACCAATCATCGTTGTGGGTTCGAATTCCAGTGTGGGCACATCAGATTTTTCATGTGAGGAAGCCATCTAGATGGCTTGCGGTAGGTTGGTGGTTCTACCCAGGTGCACTTTGTGCCTTAAATGGTGTACCAAAGTCCCCCAGGGTCTTCCTCCAACTGTTATAAGCTGGATGTCGTGATATGACTGAAAAACTGCTTAAGCGACGTTATATTCCAAATGAACATATAAACAAACAAACTATCTTTACCTTTTTTCATTTTACTATTTTAACCTCATTTTATTAAAATTTATTAACCTCCTTTCCTTTAACTATAACTACCTCCTATTTTTTTTATCTTTACATCCTTTCATTTTACTATCTTTACCTCCTTTTATTTTACTATCATTACCTCTTTTTATTTTACTATCACTACCTCCTTTCATTTTACTATCACTACCTCCTTTCATTTTAGTATCACTACCTCCTTTCATTTTACTATCACCACCTCCTTTCATTTTACTATCACTACCTCCTTTCATTTTACTATCATTACCTCCTTTCATTTTGCTATCACTACCTTCTTTCATTTAGCTATCACTACCTTCTTTTTTTACTATCATTACCTTCTTTTATTTTACTATCATTACCTTCTTTTATTTTACTATCATTACCTTCTTTTATTTTACTATCACTACATTCTTAAGTTTACTATCTCTAATTACTTTAAGTTTACTTTCACTACTTTCTTTTATTTTAATATCACTACCTTCTTTTAGTATACTATCATTACCTTCTTTAGTTTACTATCACTACTTTCTTTAAGTTTTCTTTCACTACTTTCTTTTATTTTAATATCACTACTTTCATTTATTTTACTATGCCTACATTCTTTTATTTTACAATCATTACCTTCTTTAGTTTACTATCACTACTTTCTTTAAGTTTACTTTCACTAATTCTTTTATTTTAATATCACTACCTTCTTTCATTCTACTATCACTACTTCTTTCATATTACTAAAACTATCATATTATTTACTTTTCACTACTTCTTTCATTTTACTATCACAACCTTCTTTCTTTTAGCTATCACTACCTCTTTCATTTAACTATCACTAACTGTTTTTAATTTTACTATCTTTACCTCCTTTCATTTTACTATCATATATCTTTCATTTAACTTTCACGACATTCTTTTATTTAACTGTCACTGCCTCCTTTTATTTTACTATCTGTACCTTCTTTTAGTTAACTATCACTACCTTCATTTATTTTACTATCGCTACCTTATTTTACTTTCACTATCTTCTTTTAGTAAATATCACCACCTTCTTTTATTTTACTATCAATTCTTCTTTTAGTATACTATCACTTCCTTCTTTTCGTTTACTATCACTACCTTCTTTTATTTTGCTATCTCTGCCTTCTTTTAGATTATTATCACTGCCTTCTTTCAGTTTACTATCACAACCTTCTTTTATTTTACTATCACTTCCTACTCTAAGTATACTATCACTTTTTCTTTTTGTTTACTATTACTACCTTCTTTTATTTTATTATCAGTACCTTTTTTTAAGTTTATTATCACTTCCTTCTTTTAGTTTTCTATCACTTCCTTCTTTAATGTTACTATCACTTCTTTCTTTTAGTTAACAATCACTTCCACCTTTTAGTTTACTATCACTACCTCCTTTTATTTTACTATCACTGCCTTCTTTTAGTTAACTAACACTTCCTTCTTTAAGTGAACTATCACTCCCTGCTTTTATTTTACTATCACTGCCTTCTTTTAGTTTACTATCACTGCCTTCTTTTAGTTTACTATCACTTCCTTCTTTTAGTTTACTTTCACTACCTCCTTTTATTTTACTATCACTGCTCTTTTTTAGTCAATATCACTGCCTTCTTTTGGTTTACTATCAATTCTTTGCTTTATTTTACTATCACTTCCTTCTTTTAGTTTACTTTCACTACCTTCTTTAAGTTAACTATCACAGTTTTCTTTAGTTTACTATCACTACCTTCTTTTATTTTTCTATCACTACCTTCTCTTATTTTTTTTCTATCACTACCTTCTTTTATTTTATTATCACTGCCTTCTTTTATTGACTATCAATTCTTCTTTTAGTTAACTATCACTACCTTCTTTTATTTTTCTATCACTACCTTCTTTTATTTTTCTTTCACTACCTTCTTTTATTTTACTATCATTGCCTTCTTTAAGTTTATTATCAGTACCTTCTTTTATTTTACTACCATTGCCTTCTTTTAGTTTATTATCAGTACCTTCTTTTATCTTACTATCACTTCCTTCTTTCAGTTTACTATCACTACCTTCTTTTGGTTTACTATCACTTCCTTCTTTTAGTTTACTATCATTGCCTTCTTTCAGTTTACTATAACTACCTCCTTTTATTTTACTATCACTTCCTTCTCTTAGTATACTTCCACTTCCTTCTTTTTTTTACTATCACTTCCTTTTTTTAGTTTACTATCATTTCTTTCCTTTTTTACAATGAGTTCTGTTTTTTTTACTGTTGCTACCTCTTTTTTGTAGGGATTTTTTGACATACCTTTATTTAATTATATGAGCAAAATAGCATGTCATCAGACCCGCCACATTTAATCACAATTTAAAATGCAGTTGATCATGTACAAGCTATTATGTTGATAAGACAAAAGGAATGTTGATACTCAGATACTCTGAAAGAGTTTTCTCCCTTACACTGCAATTTGAAGCACATTTATTTCAGAGAGTGCTATGTTTGTAGCATAGAGCTGATATGGAAGTTAAAACAGAATTAGAAATAGCATAAGGTGTTTGGCTTTTGGTTGATTCATTATTTGTTTTCAGAACATCAACCAAGGTTTGAACTCATCTGCACCTGTCGACCAAACAACTTTAAAATGTTAACATAAATAAATATGGACTTTCATCATATATAAAACTTTCTGAATATTCTGAGACTTTTTCGAAAATTAATTCAGTGAAGTTCTTTAACTTTTAAAGAAAAGTGTTGTTTCAGTGAGACAATAGCTAGTTTGAAGGACTTGCATAGACAGACACATAGGAAAACCTAAATGAAGCTGGTTGCAAATTTGAATTAACCTGAAGCTAATTTAAAGTGAAGAAAAAGAAACGGGAACCTGGATTAAATATGAAGCTTGCAGCAAATGGAATAGGAAGTAACTTTAAAGTAAAGCAAATTGAAAGAGGAACTTTATCTAAAACTGAAGCTGTAAGTGTTCTATACCCGACACAGTACCTTGGTTTTCAGTCTGACATCTTGAGTAGTCTACTATAAACAATCCATATGCATTAGCTGCCCTTTATTCTGTAGACATTATGTCGCCTAAAGTATAAGTAACACATGAAAGTACTTTGACATACACATGTAGATCAGAATAAAGGAAAACAAACTGCAGATGGTGTTACATGGAAATAATTAAAAGGAGATGATTCTGAATGATGTTATGGGAACTTTTGTCTCACATGTAGTAGATATAGACTACAGTTATAAATGTATTTCATCTTGACATGCAGGTACTTGAGCACTTGTCTCAGCTCTTAAGGCTTCTTGTTAACTGTGTGGAGTCAAGTCGTAAAGTAGTGGAAGACACTTAAGTAACAACTCACCAAATTTACCGCCCAAACTGTTTTGCTATTAATCAAAATGTTTCCTCACACCAAGACTGGTAAACTGATTTGTATTATACCAGACCAATCTCAATGTAAATATCAGTAGTTGCCATTAAGGCATTAGCCTGACCCCCTAACCCCTGTCTAATAACTTGTGAAATGCCTGTAATTGACTGGGAGAAATAGTTGACCCAAGGGCCAGGTCAATTAATAAACCTCCTGCACCATCTATCTGAATTATTTTACAGCAATTCATGAATTTATTAATATGTTATAGGCAGAAACAAACTTGGTTGAACAAGGTGATATTGATGTATAAATTTAGTGGTAACTTGTGCTTGTTTATACACAACTTGTAAAAAATCAATAAGAAAATGGGACAGACATGCTTATGCATTTATAAGTGTTTGCCAGTCTCTCTCATTTAGCCTTTATCCCTGCCAAGTTTCCGCTTGAACTTCTATTATACCATGTCAAGTACAAGAGGCAGATATTTCTCAAAGAATAATTTCACATTATGCTCATTTAAAAAGAAAAATTAATAATATTTCAGGGAAATATAATCTGAATTAATGTATAAATGATTGTGACAATTACTTTTACCTGCTTTTGAGTATTATATTAAAAGAAAAATTATCAGCAGCAGCATTTTCTGCATCATTATCATCACCATCTGATTTTCATTATTTTTCATTTATAATAAAAGTAAATAACCACATCTTAAAGCCTAACATGCCCATTACTTTGTGTAGGATAACCATGCTTTGAGTGTTTTTCCTCTCTTCTTCTAAACCTGTGTATTTTATGATCAACAGATGTTAAACTGTCATTTATTTGCTCCCACTGTTCTGCTTCTTGAATTTAGTATACCATTAATCCTAGCTTATCAAGGGAGATTAGCTATTATCTCATCATTATCAAGGGAGATTATCATGTCAGAGACTGCAGAGCAGTAGTTGGATCTAGGTAAACAAGAGATGTCAAATGGGATAGTGGATAATAAGGAGCACATGAAAATATGGCAGAATTAATGGGAGGTAATTTGTTGTAAGTAGAGAAACAAGCACCTGGTTTCCAGAAAAAAACACTGGTCTCGTGCCATATATTTTCTTAGTGAAGCATCTTTGATAAACTATAAATCCCTGTCTGTGATCAAGGATCAGCTGCTACCAGATAATCTGTGCCTTGGGAAATTACCACAGAGGCATTTCGCACATCCATCAAGTTTTTTTCTGCTCCTAACTGTACCCATATCTTGAATGTTTTATGAGATGGAAATTTAGCATAGGCTAATATGTGGCAATTACTTTACTGACCACATGCTTGGAAACATCTCCAGGTTCAAATTTTACCTCTATACATTTATTGGTCAGTCAAAATCTTTGTTGTTTGTCATAGAATTCATCTCAATGTTCCAGATTGCTTTTATAACAAAGCATACACTCCATTTTTATCATATCAATATAAATTACAACTGATACTGCATAAGTTGACAGAAATGGAAAAATTCAACAACAACACATTATTACAGCAATGATTTTACATTACTTTCATATTCTCTTTTGAGTTTTTTTTTGTGTGTGCATAAGTTGACATAATTTCTAAGCACAAGGGAAGGGTCATAACTAATGTTGGCAGAACTTGTAGCCCAACCCTCTTGCTATATATATATAACCTCAGTTTTTAACATGTTCTCCAATTTTGCATTGTATGAAATGATGTAAGAAATCATAGTTTCTGTATAAAATGTATATGTATATAAGCAAATATATCATTAAACTAAACTATGATATCTAAATTAAAAAATTGAGGAAAAAATTATAAATTTTGGTCCTCTTCTATTGAAGATATAAACGTAACCATTATTTTATTTATTATGTAATAACATCATAATGAATACCTGATTATAAAGGTAAACTTGTATAAACTCAAGGGTATTCAGAGCAGGATGTTAAATTATCTTACAAATAATGACAGTTTGTTAGACTTCCTTACAAGCAGTGACAGTATTGAAGACTTCCCTACAAGCAGTGACAGTATGTAAGACTTCCCTACAAACAATGACAGTATGTAAGACTTTCCTACAAACAATGACATTATGTAAGACTTCCCTACAAACAATGACAATATGAAAGACTTCCCTACAAACAATGACAATATGTAAGACTTCCCTACAAACAATGACAGTATGTTAGACTTCCCTACAAACAATGACAGAATGAAAGACCTCCCTACAAACAATGACAGTATGTAAGACTTCCCTACAAACAATGTCAATATGTAAGACTTCCCTAAAAACAATGACAGTATATAAGACTTCCCTACAAACAATGACAGTATATAAGACTTCCCTACAAACAATGACAGTATATAAGACTTCCCTACAAACAATGACAGTATGCTATACTTCCCTACAAAACATTGTCAGTATTAAGACTTCCCTACAATTTAATGACATTATGTTAGACTGCCCTGAAAAACCAACATCAATATGTTAGACTTCCCTACAAAATAATGGCAGTATGTTAGACTTCCCTACAAAACTGTGACAGAATGCTTGACTTCTCTACAAAACTGTGACAGTATGCTTGACTTCTCTACAACACTGTGACATTATGTAAGACTTCCCTACAAAACAATGACAGTATGCTAGACTTCCCTACAAAATTGTGACAGTATGCTTGACTTCTCTACAAAACTGTGACATTATGTAAGACTTCCCTACAAAACAATGACAGTATGTAAGACTTCCCTACAAAACTGTGAAAGTATGTTTGACTTCTCTACAAAACTATGACAGTATGCTTGACTTCTATACAAAACTGTGACATTATGTAGAAGATTCCCTACAAACAATGAAAGTATGTAAGACTTCCCTACAAACAATGACAGTATGTAAGACACTTAACAAACAATACCAATATGTAAGACTTCCCTACAAAACAATGACAGTATGTCAGACTGACCTACAACCAATGACAGTATGTGAGATTTCCCTACAAAACCATGACAGTATGGTAGACCTCCCTACAAAACGATGACAGTATCCTAGACTTCCCTACAAAACTGTGACAGTTTACAAGAATTCCCTTCAAACAATGACAGTATGTTAGATTTACCTACAAAACAATGTCAGTATGCCTGACTTATCTACAAAACTACGACAATATGTAAGAAATTCCTACAAACAATGACAGTATGTAAGACTTCTCTACAAACAATGGCAGTATGTAAGACTTCTTACAAACAATGACAATATGTAAGACTTCCTTACAAACAATGACAGTATGTCAGACTTCCCATCAAGCAATGTCAGTATGTAAGACTTCCCTACAAGCAATGACAGAATGAAAGACTTCCCTACAAACAATGACAGTATGTTAGACTTCCCTACAAACATTGTAAGTATGTTAGACTTCCCTACAAACATTGTCAGTATTAAGACTTCCCTACAAACAATGACAGAATGTAAGACTGCCCTACAAAACAATGACAATATGTTAGACTTCCCTTCAAACAATCACAGTATATAAGACTTCCCAACAAACAATGACAGTATGTTAGACTGCCCTACAAACATTGTCAGTATTAAGACTTCCCTACAAACAATGACAGTATGTTAGACTTCCCTACAAACAATGACAGTATGTTAGACTTCCCTACAAACATTGTCAGTAATAAGACTTCCCTACAAACAATGGCAGTATGTTAGACTGCCCTACAAACAATGACAGTACCCTACAAACAATCACAGCATATAAGACTTCCCTACAAACAATGACTGTATGTTAGACTGCCCTACAAAACAATGACACTATGTTAGATTTCCCTACAAAACAATGACAGTATGTTAGACTTCCCTTCAAACAACATCAGTATATTAGACTTCCCTAAAAACAATGACAGTATGTTATACTTCCCTAAAAACAACATCAGTATATAAGACTTCACTACAAACAATGACAGTATGTTAGACTTCCCTACAAACAAACACAGTATGTTAGACTTCCCTTCAAACAACATCAGTATATTAGACTTCCCTACAAACAATGACAGTATGTTAGACTTCCCTACAAAAAATGATAGTATGTGAGACTTTCCTACAAAACAATGACAGGATGGTATACCTACAAACAATGATAGTATGTTAGACTTCCCTACAAAACAATGACAGTATGTAAGACTTCCCTGCAAAATAATGACAGTATGCTAGACTTCCCTACAAACTTGTGACAGTATGCAAGATTTCCCTACAAAACAATGACAGTATGTTAGACTTCCCTTCAAAACTGAGACTGTATGCTTGACTTATCTACAAAACTGAGACAGTATGTAAGACTTCCCTACAAAACAATGACAGTATGCAAGATTTCCCTACAAAACAATGACAGTATGCAAGATTTCCCTACAAAACAATGACAGTATGCTTGATTTATCTACAAAACTGAGAAGGTATGTAAGACTTCCCTACAAAACAATGATAGTATGTAAGACTTCCCCACAAAACATTGTCAGTATGTAAGACTTCCCTACAAACCTTTGACAGTATGTAAGACTTCCCTACAAACAATGACAGTTTGTTTGGCTGCCCTTCAAACAATGACAGTATGTAAGACTTCCCTACAAAACAATTGCAGTATTTAAGACTTTCCAGTACAAAACAATGATAGTATGTTAGATTTTCTTACATTCAATAACAGTACGTTAGATTTTCTTACAAACAATATCAGTGTGTTAGGTAACCTTACAAACAATGGCAGTATGTAAGATTTTCTTAAAAACAATGACATTTTTTATAAACAATGACAGTATGTTAGATTTTCTTACAAAAAATGACAGTATGTAAGATTTTCTTACAAACAATGACAGTATGTTAGATTTTCTTACAAACAATGACAGTATGTTAGATTTTCTTACAAAAATTGACAGTAAGTAGGTAATACAAGGAATGATAGGTATGTAAGATTTCCCTACAGACTTTGACAATATGCTAGCTTTCCTTACAAAGAAAGACATCATGTAAGTTTTCCTTTCAAAACAGTGCCAGTATGCTTAGATTTCCTAAAAAAAGAATGACAGTATGTCATTTAGATTTCTTTACAAGGAATGACAGTTTATTATATTAGCTTTCATGGAAGCCAGTATGTTTGATTTTCAGGCAAAGTAAGACAGTATATTTACAGCATTTACAAGCAGACTTAATTAATTTTACCAAATTTAACTGACACAGGGGCATATCTCCTGACAAACAGGGAAATACTGGATCAAGGGTTCTGTGATATACTGACAGCATCTCAAAAATAAAAAACTCAATACAAATAGGGTATTTTTCCAAATCAATATCTGGATCAAAACAAATATTTACAAGGTCAATATAAAGTGAAATGGGTATCATAAGGTTTATCTAGAAATCCTGCAGCAACTGTTGCCATGCCAATCAAGAGCCCTGACACATCACCTGTTTGATGGCGGCTGTTTGATGCCAGAATTTAATTTTTTGGGGTATGAATATGATAAAAGTTGATAAACCTATTTCTCAGCAAATTGAAATGTTTCCAGTTCCAGCCCAGGATGAGATTTTTTGGTCATATTTTTTAAGATAAGGGAGGTAATATGTTTTATGTGACAGGGTTATCTTTCTTTTATTGAGAGATTATCTCATGCCAATACTGAGTGGGAGAATACTGATTTTTCCACTGTTTTAATGGGAAACAGCTGATTAAGGCCTATCTATAGATGAGAGTGCCAACTCCTATTTTAACATGTCTGATATGTCAAACCTTTCTGTGTTTTCTCTTCCCATTTGCTTTTCTATGAAATTTTGCATTTTTTTCTGGCTTAAATGAAATGATAAGAAGAGCTGTTATAATGTTCTTATTCAACTGCTGTAGAAATTCTAGTTTTGTTAGATTTTAATGGTTTAAGAAAATGAAATTTCAAGTTTAATGGTGATATCCTTAAAATTTGAAGTTTGTGTACATACCGGTAGTCTGTATATGATTAATGCTCATTTCAAGTAATTGTATCAGATGAAGATTTCAGTCCAACAGGATAACACTGTAAACAATTTTCTATGCATCTGTTATCTGATGGATAACAGTGTATCTGCATTTAACAACAGACTGCATAGTTGTATTTGTTTAGAAATGTATCTCAAACAATAATCTGAATCTGTTTACATTTACCCTGCTGTGTGTCAAGTCGCTGTTCTTGACAATCCAGATAATCAATTCCTGAAACTAATAAGATATAGTTAATGAAATAAACCAAAGTATGCTTTCTGAACTAATTGATCAGAGAAATAAGCCTACAATAAAGTTCGGGAACCATCTCAATTCCTTGGCCAGTGTAAACAACTACAAGGGTCTGTATGATTTGCTCTTCTGATTACTTGACCCGATCATGGTGATGCAGAAACTTGAATTATTAAAAACAATCCCCCGACTCATGCTGATTACTTTGCTGCAAGTACAGAATTAGATTTTCTGTGAGTGTATGGTTAATTGCCCTCGTATTATGGAACTGAAATATAAGTACAGGCACTTTGTGTAATTACCAGATTTTGGCCCATAATTCAGGTTCAGATTTCAGAGCACAAGATGCCCATTAGAAATTAATATTTGATATTTGCTAATGTTGTTTTGGGATACTGAAACATTAAGGGTAAACATTACTGGCAGATCAATATAGAAACTCTTTTTACAAAAGATAATTGGCCCTTGTAATGGGCAGATTGACTAAACATCAATAATAGAAAACAGGAATGTCTGACAGAATTAAAGTTTAAATGAAACAGGAGAAGGGTATATGGATTAGTCGCTGTTGTCAATGAGAAGTCATAAAACATGAATGACTCATCTGTTTTGGTCACTTGTTTTCAGAAATAATACCATGCTAAAAAACTGCAATTGAAGGTTATCTCTGCCAAACTGGACCTTGCTCTGTACGTACCAGATGAGAAACCGCCCGATTAGCTCAAGTGGTAGAGCATCCGCTTTCGGTGCGGGAGGCCGCGGGTTCGATCCCCGGCCGGGTCATACCAAAGACTTTAAAAATGGTAGTAATGG
>JAULCC010596464.1:0-10435 GCA_032358795.1 Nuttallia obscurata
CTTGAAAAATCTGAAGTGCCCAGACCGGGATTCGAACCCACAGCAGTGAGGGGCTGAGAGATTGCAAGTCAATGACTATAAGCACTCGGCTATGAAGCCCCCTCATATTCTTTGTAGCAGAACAGAACTTATTCGTTGTAACAGAACAGAACTTATAATTTTTATTCAAAGCATCCATGCAGACATAACAGCTTTGAATCCAATCTTGGCCACAGCAATATGATGCGAGATTTTCATCATTTTGACTTGATTACTGAAATTTCCAACAGCTTTATCAAGTTGGAAAGTTGTTAGTTACTTGTGGAGATGACTGGTTAGTACTTGTGGAGATGCTGGTTGGATAACTATAATAGTTCAGCAATTTAAACAAGTGCATAATTAAGCAGTTTAGCCCTCAAAAGTATATTATTCTCATCCAAATTTTTATTGATTCCCAAAGAGACTCGATAACCAACTCTGCTTAGGGCAAATACCTAACTGGCAAAAACGAGCACTTATAATAGAAGCAATCATACATTTACTTTCATCTCAGAATGCTTGATGATCAAGGTAAAATGTAAGATTTGGCTGTTATTACCTACATTAATTAGTGGATGTTATATAACATCCTATGAAGAATACTTTCATACAGCAGTTTTAGCCATAGATAATTTCCATCATTGGAATTTAAGAATGATGATGTTTTCGAAGGATTAAAGTCCATTCTGAGTCCAGAAAGCAGCCACTATCATTTGAGAGTAGGTTTGCTGGTGTGAACCAGTCATTTGAGTTTGTATGAAGTTTAAGAACAACTTGAACATAAACTTTATGTAAGAGATGTTGGCTTTATATTAGGTTTTATTCTAAGATTCATGATGAGAGGTGCTGGCCTTATATAAGGTCTTATTTTGATATTCATGTTGAGAGAGGTTGGCCCTAATATAAGGTTTTATTCTGAGATTCATGTTGAGAGAGGTTGGCCCTTATATAAGGTTTTATTCTAAGATTCATGTTGAGAGATGTTGGCCTTATATAAGGTCTTATTCTGAGATTCATGTTGAGAGGTGTTGGCCTTATATAAGGTTTTATTTTGATTTTCATGTTGAGAGAGGTTGGCCCTAATATAAGTTTTACTCTAAGATTCATGTTGAGAGATGTTGGCCCTATATCAGATTTTATTCTGAGATTCATGTTGAGAGATGTTGGCCCTAATATCAGGTTCTATTCTGAGATTTATGTTGAGAAATGTTGGCCCTATATAAGGTTTTATTCTGAGATCCATGTTGTGAGATGCTGGCCCTAATATCAGGTTTTATTCTGAGATTCATGTTGAGACATGTTAGCCCTAATATACGGTTTTTATCTAAAATTCATGTTGTGAGATGCTGGCCTCATAATCAAAAGGGTTTATTCTGAGATTCATGTTGAGAGATGTTTGCCCTAATATAAGTGTTACTCTAAGATTCATGTTGAGAGATGTTGGCCTTATACAATTCCATAGTCATTAAACATAATTCATGTTATAGGCCATTATATAAGCAATGGCACTTCCAGGGGGGAATATTGGGTTTACCTAAACAGTACTGCTATACAATTGCCAAACATTTGTTGATTAACCCTTCAAACACTGTGACTGGATATGCCAGGTATATTTGCACACAATATTGCCCTGTATCCAACAAAGCCAAGCACATTTTCTAACATGGGTCTGCACTGTTTGCATAATTCATTGAACAAGTACTTA
The DNA here is from genome assembly GCA_032358795.1 of Nuttallia obscurata. Classification (NCBI taxonomy): domain Eukaryota; kingdom Metazoa; phylum Mollusca; class Bivalvia; order Cardiida; family Psammobiidae; genus Nuttallia; species Nuttallia obscurata. The sequence continues at coordinate 1,724 of JAULCC010596464.1, forward strand.
AAACATTTAAGGCCTTGTGTACTCAAATCTTGAAAGTAAGAATCAGGCCAGTCCATTATTCAAGTTCAAGGCAGTGTAGAAGAATACAAGATGGAGAAAGGGGTTAAATGAATACTTCAATCTGGTCATATATTCTACTACCAGTTAACAAAGGCATATTTGCAGTCTTATTGTGTTGTGTATCTAAATGATATTACCACAATTAATCATAAATCATTTAACCTTTTAAGAAGGGCTCCATTTCAGCTTAAATTTCAGCCATTAAATCAATTTCCACACATAATGATATCACCTGCAAAGTTTAATTGATCACTTGCAAACGGTATAAGATCAGTGCAGCGTGTTTGCAGACTTTTTTACCTGCCCTTCTGATATGTTTTTACATGTACCAATACCTGATATCAACATTGGTTTTTCTTCCCATTTGTCATAACAACATCAACAAGAAATATGTCAAGGTTAACACAATGTAATAGGGATGTCTTAAAGAGTTTCTTTAACAACAGGGTTTTTTGTTCAGTTCCATCTTCCTTCCCCCATGTCAATGCCCATCTGTCTAGGATGTTTGGAGTTAAAGTCTCAGTCACATGCTAACACTATGACCTAAATATTCACAAAACTTTACATGACCTTAAAATTAATTGTCAAATAAATTCATAACATACATCCAATCTTGAGATGCAGTTTAACATACATTAAAATAGGTCAAGCTTATCAACTAGGCCTTACACAGGTCAAGGTCATTCACTAGTCTTTATAATAGGAAGGTCATAAATATATATAATTACATAAATATGTATAATTACAAAGCAAAATCTGCCTTTTCAAACAAGAAACAGTATTTAGGATACTTAAACAAATTTTATTTTATAATTAATGAAAATTGCAAGTTTTTAGAATGTATCATGGTTATACAGAGCACACCAAAGAGCTGAAGTATTTTGAACGCCTTTTAAAACTATCTAAACGAAACTTGGCTGATACTCAGATAGAACATATCTACCTGAACATGGCTCATATAAACTTAGAATTAGACTGATATTGACATAGAACATTACTCATAATAGCTAAGATAGAATTTAGTTTATACTAAAAAGGGATATGTATGTTTGAACGCAGCTGATGTTAAGGAGGAATATATCTATCTGAAAATGGCTCATTATAAAGGTAGAAAAAGGCTGACATATATCAACATAGAACATAACTCATAAAAGTTAGAATTTAGCTTATATTAAAAAGGAACATGTCTGGTTGACGAATTAAGGTGACATTGAGGAGGAACATGTTTAACAGAGCATGTCCTGTATAAAACATAAAATATTACTGATGAAACATGACTGCAGGTTCAAACATATACTGAACATTTGTCTGACTGAACATATTTAATATAGAGATGGAACATTTCAGATTCAACATGACTCATATGTAAACCATGTTTTAACATAAAACATGTCAGATACTATGGAATTTGTTGTTATATACTGTTACTAATTAGCAATAACATACATTGTAATCTACCACTATCATTATGATGAAGAACATCATGACAATAGACAGAGTTTATATGGGACATCCTGGTACAATCAGGGGAAATTCCAACATAAATATTGAGAAGGAACTTGTCTGATAACTAAGTGCAGATGTCGTGCACTAATCCTTAACCTTCCATATACCACCTAACAGCAATTTACTATCAATGTCAAGTACCCTATGTCTGATCTAGCTTTGAAGTGTTTTCTATAGAAAAAGTATTTTCTGTAACATCCAAAACAAAGTAAGAAACAAACTACCTTAATGAATATTTTATGTAATTAATGAATACTAAGAATGGTTTTGCTTCTTACTGGGTATCTGAAACCTAGGATTTTCACACTTTCAGAACTTCAGACATAAACTCCATTGATTTACGTTTGTCTAAATTGATCATATTCTCAATCCGACCAATCAAATCCATATAAAATTCAAATTCATGGCATCTGATTGGTCTATTATCTATCATTATTTCAATTCTACCTAGTAAAATCCATATAGACTGTAGACAAAATCCACTCATTTTGTTTGTCAAAATCTATCACATTAAAGCTCAGAGGGAATCTAATATATTTTTACATCTGAGCCTCCAGGACAGGTTCTGCAAAAGAACATGTCCTGAATATGAAAGACATATGAAAGTGCTAGGGTATAGAAGAAATGTGTCACAAAGCATGTTTGACATTATCAAGAGTCATATGTCAGTATTATACTGAGCAGAAAGCTGTCTGACATTATCAAGAGTCATATGTCAGTATACTGAGCGATAAGCTGTCTGACATTATCAAGAGTCATATGTCAGTATACTGTGCAGAAAGCTGTCTGACATTATCAACATTATCAAGTCATATGTCAGTATACTGAGCAGAAAGCTGTTTGACATTAAAACAGTTCACAAGATAATGTCAAACAACCTATTTAGAAATATCAATAATTAGGAACAACTGTGCATTATTTTGGTATCATGATATAAAATCACATAAAGCGCTACATTTTTTGTCATTAACTCTCCTGTCTCTCAGTACTAATCAGTTCATTTTATAGTTTTATAAATGTTCATGACAAACTGAGTAGACCTTTGGCAGATGGTTGCTAGAGGAACAATGTGATCAGGGTCTACATTGTTTACCCCTTGCTTTATGTTTTTCATTACATCAGAATAAGAGGGTTGATCATCAGAATAAGAGGGTTGTTGTTACAGGGATTATAATTAATTCATACAGCTCAGTTCAAACCTATGCTGTCTTCCTTACATTTGTAAAGGCCTAAGAATGCTACATACCTCAAATTCTACTGTACTAACAGGCTTACATTAATGTTCTCATAATGAAAGTGCACATGTAAATACATATTAAAATTAACAACTGCAATTTCTACTGTTTATAGCATTTATCCTATTCATTTTATTAAGCGGTCTTTACATTTCTTTGAAGATCTTGTATTCCACAAAAAAATTACTAAATTGCTCTATAAATATATATGAACGGGGAACACTGTAGTTCCAGATCAAATTGAAAGAATGTGTAAAACATATTGGATTATCCCTGATCACTAAATAATTCATAATAAACCTCTATAAAGTGGTATTTTTCTTTCAAAAAAGAAATTTTCTTCTTATTTCAAAAGACACTGCAAGAAAATTGATAGAAGTTCCTCTAAATGAAAGCATTGTGAGACTTGAACTGGCTTAGTATGGCAATATAAGTTAAACAAGAGGTCCATGAGGGTCGGTGCTCTATCGGCTACTGGCTTATTGTTTTTAAGTCTGGCCGTCATGATATGACTGAAATACTGTTAAAGCAATGGTAAATTCCTAATAAACAAACTGTTTTAAGTCCCTTTTTGTCTTTAAGTTTCAAAACATCAAGAAACTACTGAGATATGGACTATACTATGTATAATACAGTTGCACACAAAACAACAACATTTTAGTAAAAAATAAAGGGCTATAATTACCAGCATATGTGAAATAAGAGTTATCTAACTATAGATTATATAGGTAGATGTGATATGTCACGGCATAAGCTCTTTTGGGGAGTAGCAATTTATTTTAGTTAATTAGAACTTTCATATCTTTCCTTACAACAAACAAAAAACAAATGTGAAACATTAAAACATTGTGGTACACTTAATTACCAACATCCATGCAATTTAACTGACATTTTTCCCTTTTGAGAAGAAAATAATCAGAGAACAGTTCTTGTTCCATCTAGTCTAGTCAATTTATACTGACAAATGGCCCCTTTTTACCTCGCAGGGGGTATTATACAGAGAAAAGTGTATTGAGCTAAACATTGCAAACTACATTTACCATACCAAATTTAGCCACAAGAGAGACAGTCATATAAAGACAAAATCTCCACATAATGGAGGGTGACTTCTGGTCCAAGATTCAAACCTAAAACCTGTAGAAAGTGAGACAAATACTTTGCCACCTTGGTCGATTTAACATCAAACAAAATCTTCTACATAATTGATACCAGGGATCAGACATTCAAAGGGTCAGTGTAACACTGTGGAAAAGGAGAAGGTAAGAGATTAAAAGTAAAGTATTTTTCGTAGAGCTCCATAATCTGAAGCCAGAGCTGCAGAGTACACATTATAAAACACTAATGTCTGATGATGTATGGTATTTGTCTGACAATGTGAGAGACAGATGTCAGATTAGAGATCTCATGCTAGATGACAAAAAGGGCCACGTCAGATTATAGGGACTTGGTGGAGTGGGTCTACATTCTATCTGTATGACAATAAGGGCAATGTCAGATCATAGGGACTTGCTGGAGTGGGTCTAATTCTATCTGTTTGACAATAAGGGTAATGTCAGATTATTGGGACTTGCTGGAGTGGGTCTAAATTCTATCTGTATGACAATAAGGGCAATGTCAGATTATAGGGACTTGCTAAAGTGGGTCTAAATTATATTAGAATGACAATGTTTCATTATAAACTTGCTGTACTGGGTCTAAATTCTGTCAGAATAGCTGTGTCAGATTAAAGGGTATTGCTTGTGTGGGTATAAATTCTATCAGAATGACCATGTCAGATTAAGGGGACTTACTGGAGAGGGTCCATTCTATCAGTATATTAATTTCTGATTATAGTGTCTTGCTGGAGTGGGTCTAAATTCTATCAGTATGGCCCTGCAAAAATATAATGACTTGCTGCAAAGGGTCTAAATTCTATTAGAATGGCTACGTCCGATTATAGAGAATTGTTGGAGAGGGCTCATTCTATCAGTTATATAATAGACAAGACGAAACTGAATTACAGCTGTTTTTTACTAATGAATATCAAAACAAGTTTAACACAAAACAAGACATCAATTCGTCTATTCTTTTCTGAGAAAGGTTTAAAATAATAAATCAGTCCCTTAGACCCCCTCTACAAACATTGTAGAACCCTCTACAAACATTGTAGAACCACTTCCTTGGTACAAATAATTTTCAAATTATAATAATAAAGAAATGAAACTGAAATCAAGATGAAAGCCTATAGCAAAATAATTTTATGCTTTAATTTTTTAGAGGAAAATATTAACATGATGTAACAGAAAAGGTTTCAAAGAAAGATGTAAACTATAGCCAGAGGTGAAAAATAAAAAAAGAACCTGATCACAGCACAATTTAAAGAAAAACTTTTGTGTCATGTAGGAATAGGAAAAAGAAAAACACATAATTGAGGCTCTATCACAACAAAAAAATTACATCACAATGATAGAAATTGAAGTACACAAAAATTAATTATTAAACATGATTGAGCATTAAGAGCTTAGATAAAGCTGACAGCTCACCTGGTAAATGACTGGGCGGGTACATCCCGTGCAGGGCGGCCAACTGAGGATACATGTACATATCCATCCCGAGCATCCCAAACATATTCTGAAGTGACATTTTCACAGGTCTGTGGATTTCTGTATATCCTGCTTGTGTGTCCCTTATAAGGGTTCCTTTCCTAGGACATGCTTTCAGGGTCAAAGATTAACCCTTTCTCCATCGGCACTAGGATATGTTTTATTTGCAATTATTTATCTCTCAAATCTCTACAAGAGATCACTAATATCCCTATAAGATGTCACAATGTCCATTCTAATCTATATTTTTACTAGAAAGATCTTGTAATACTGGTCAGAAAGATCTTGTAAAACTGGTCATTGTTAACTGGCAAGAAGATGCAAAACATTGTGTACAATCCAAAAAACTCTTGTAAAACTTAGTGATAGTGTTATACACCAGCTACAACAAACCTGTTTATCAAATACTCTGAGCCTGGCAAAAACAATTATTATTCCAGTTGAATGTTAGAAACAATAACAACCTTCAAAGAAACCAATTTACTAGTCATCCTGATGATCTAGGCAGAATATTTCACTGTCATATGTAAGTTATTCCACTGTGGCAAATTCTTTGGCCCCATTTGCAACATAGGAACAGGTATAAATCAACATTGTCAAGTGAGAGAAAACTTTCCATGCTTCAAACAAGGATATTATTACACATAATCATACACTCTTATTTTCCAAACACTCTTTTTTTTCCCCTGTCAACATCCTATCATTCTTACAGCAGTGCTATTGAATATCTTTTCCACGCCCAATAATCGGATTCCAACATCACACAATAGGAGCGTTTTTATCCTAATTTATCATATAACCTCTGATATTGACACCTGACAAAGTCTCAGATGAGATCAATTAACAGTCATTTAATGTGTTATACACTTTATATAAAATCGCTCCATCAAAGGTAACACAATACAATATAATCCGCCATTTTACGACACCCACGACCTCTCTTCTTTAAAAATTTCTCAAGCATTATCCTTGGAAGCCGAATGTAATCGTGTATCATCACATAATCACAAATTATATCCAGCCATTCACCAATGTTTAATCACACGCTGCATACCTTATATCAAAAGCCCACAAAAGGTCAACAAAGCTTTTAATGTTTGTATATTATTAAACAACCTTTCCTAGCGAATAGGTTATCTTTCAAATAGGCATTCAACTGACAGGCGAAGATACCAAGTTACACACATAATGCGTTAACAACCCTGTTGTATAAAAACGTCACCATATCCACCTTTATCTTAAGTTGAATCTACCTCGAGAAGAAAAAAGATAAATGATTTAGTCTGACACCAGTACACCTCCAGTTTGCAGTCCTCAGTTCACCCAAACATACTGTCAATCTACAAACATCCACTGCTGAGGAGATCACCTCTCACTTAAGCTTGTAAATGTCTAACTGCTATCTAACTATATCTCCTGCCTACAGCTATTTATATTTTCCAATACACAACCTCTCTGCACAAATGCCTGCTAATTGAGGCTTCGCTTATTTCACAATTATTGATGATGTGGGGGGAAATCCATCTCTCATGGATCAGCGACCTTACCCTCTGACACTTGCTGCCCTTTCACCTCCATTAACACATGATGGATCTATCCTGCGCCGCGGTGCAGTTGGCAACATGCTCTATTCCCCCTCACTGCTGCTGCGTAATCCTGGCACATATGTTTTTTTAAATGATATAAACATTCAGAAAGTGTGCTCACAGTAAATCAGCCGCATATAAAATTGCATTCTTGTACGAGTAATTACGCAAGGTCAAGGTCATTTAATTGACCTTCATTAATTACAAAACCATCAGTATTTTGCAAGCTAAATATCATACTGATATTTCAGTGTCTTGTTCTTATCAAGACAAACATATTAAATATCAAATCAACAGAGACAAGGTTTCAACCAGCACTTTTCCATGCATTTAGATGCTATTTTCCTGCATTCTGTACCAATTTTTTAAGTGGAATCTGTGGTGTTTGGAGAGTATTTTTATACTTTGTTTGTTATCTGTAATACAACTGAAGAACCCTATTACAATACCTAGTTTTGTCTACACTTCTCCTAAAATGTTCCACCAATCCTCCATTAAGCATGTATGTCTGCCTTTGGATGCAGTAATTGTTGATGGACCAATGGTATAAAGCTGCTCATCAAGAAAGCAGTCATACATATCCGGGTCTGCATTTCTTGTATGTAATTCCGACACTTACTGCATAGAATCCCATAAAAATCATAAATTAGTTGTTCTCTGACAAAAGAGAGTATTAATAACATCACTCAAATGACATAAAAACTATGAAATGAAATTATCTTGTATGCTTATGTGTTTAACTGTTTCTCAAGAAAACATGCTGTTACAAAATATTTCATATCTCAAAAAAGGTTTTAATTCAACACTTTTTGAGAAAAATAAATGATAGACTTAATTTTTTTAATCAGAGAAACTAAAAAATTATCTTTTTTAAATAAGACCACTTTTGTCAGAGAATGAATGTTGGCAACAGGACTCTCCGTAAAACTATTGACCCCCTTTCCCCACCCCACCCCACACACACACACAACCCCGCCACACACACACAAGCACCCTCACTAAGCTGTTCATGCGTGTGAACCCCATGTGATTTTTCAATAGTCCTTCTAAGTAAATTTAAAGACAAATTTGACCAAGGGTAAATAAAATGTGGTGATAATCAGATTTTTGAATTGCTTCTTAAAATTTAACATGTAAAAAAATAATAATAATAATAAAGACTTTTATTGTAGAGGCAACAGAGGAAAACATTTAGTTATGAATAAACAGAAGTTTGAAACTTGATAAGTATGTATCATTTTATGTATTCATAACAAATCCATAAACTTGATTGGACAAATAACAACATTAATAGTTGTCTTTTGACATTTTGCATTTATCTATCTGTCATACTTCATTAACATTGCGCACACAAATGTTGAATAATGATATATCATGAAGCGTAAACTCTTCTTCAGTGTCAGTTTAATCTTGGTCTCTTCAACAGCGTCAATCTTATGGTCTCTTCAACAGTGTCATATTTATGGTCTCTTCTACAGCGTCATTTGACTTATCTTGGTCTCTGCTACAGTGTCATTCTGATCTTCAATGGTCCTAACTACAGTGTCGTTCTTAACTTGGTCTCTGCTACAATATCAACCTTATCTTGGTTTCTTCTACAGTGTCATTATTATCTTGGTCTCTTCTACAGTGTCATTCTGACCTTGGTCATTTCTACAGCAGTGTCATTCTGATCTTGGTCATTTCTACAGTGTCATTCTGATCTTGTTCATTTCTACAGTGTCATTCTGATCTTGTTCATTT
>JAULCC010596575.1:0-10435 GCA_032358795.1 Nuttallia obscurata
AATAAACGGAACAGATGAACGGAAACGAAACGGAGACGAAACGCAAACGAAACGCAAACGAGACGCAAACGAAACGGTACGGTAGGTTAAAGAAGACGAAATCCCCCCTGTATCAGGTCACAGACAATGGTTCCCATAACAATGTATTGTTCTATGCCAAATGTCCTAATTCTCTACAGCAATCAATTTGGCTGTAAGATTAATTTGTTTCTAAGCTCATGTGAAAATCGGAATGGCCTAAAAGTGAATCACTGTATTTTACGTTAGTGAAACATAATGGAAAATAGGAAATATGCGGAGAGTTGACAAAAGAATAGGCCAATGGCAAGTGAATAAAACCTGGAGAAATAACCCACATTATGTTTTGTTCTTGTTAACATCGGTAGCGTTTGGTTTAAGTTTGTACACATTTAGAGCGTTTTTAACAAATAATAAAGCATTTCAAGAAACACGGTAACTGAAATAATAAAAAAACAATAAAACAGTGTTATAAACGACATGTTTTCCAAAGATTCTAAATAAAGGAATACAAACAAAATTCAGCCTATGTACACAGTTGTTGCAGCTGTAACAGTTCGGATAAAATGCTCTAATTGAATGACACCATGCTTGCAAAAGGTACAATAATTACGAGTTTGGTGGAAAAGAGTCAATATTTTTTTTTATATTTACTTATAATTACAAAAACTATATGACAACTCCCAATCACAAAAATCGGTATTTTAAACAAAAAATAAATACCCAAAATCATACACATACATTTTAATGCAAATTGAAAAAAAAATGTTACATCGATTTCAATGTTCCTTAACTTTAATATGGAGGTTCCGTATGCATCAATAATTTTTAAATAGTCTATGTAAATTTACCAATTTCCCTACGGTAAAACAGAATAAAATTATTTGATAGGATTTAGAAATTATACTGATGTTTAAAGTAATAGCAGTTTTCATTACGTATGAATTACGCCCTAAATCACTTCATTTAATTGCATTTTGTAATCAAAACAATCATTTTTCTCGAAGTTCTGAATGTCAAAAACTTTTACTGGTACTATGCCAACCAGTAAATAATAGTGTATGCTTTATTTAAACGTACAAATCCATCGTTTTGACAGCAACTCATGTAAATGATGTCTTATATATAATTTCATCAAATAATGCATTTCGAAATTAGTTTTCTGTTGTTGTTCTGCAATGTTTGGGCTGATTTATATGTTGTTGTGTATATAACGAGATACTTTGTGTGTATAAGTGCAAAAAAAAAAAAAATTAATCTATCTATTTTTATAAACAGAATTTTGAAAACCTTTAATATCTATATTCAAACGTAAGTTTGAAGTTATTTTTGCCAGCAAACAAAGTTTTAATTATATATGCGTATGTGAACGGCCTATTGTTTATATACATAAACTATTAATAAACTGGATGTATGTTCCGTTATTGTTGATAAACATTTACAAAGCTTAGGGAAATACTCTAGACTTTAGATAGTTAATATCGGCGGGATTTTCAAAAGCTGTCTAACATCAGGGGAAACGCATATATGTAGAAAAAAACAAATAACAATTATCATTATTTTTTTAAAAAATAATGTTGATTTTATATGATAAAATAATATGTTTTTAAAATAATGATAATTGTATATATTATATACACTATATTATACTACTATATTCAATACAATACAATACACTGCTGTTATTCTATATATATATGAACTACAATATCACTGAACAATTTCTAGATGGTTTACAGTTATACGTTAAGGGATCTTATCTTATATCTTAAGATAGTCCTCGCGGTGCCGTTAAACCTAACTCAATCAATCAATCAATCAATCAGATAGTCCATGTGCTATCTTTCCATCGATCTTTCATCTCTATTGTAAAATCCAGAGCTACGACACAAAACTCCTATAATGTTTGGTTATTATTCATAAGCTACTGTAAAACCGTTCTATTATATAAACTTCAGAGTCATTAACTATTGTATCCCCATTCTAGTATATGGGATAGGGTATCACCAAAACGTTACATGACCTACCTAATAATCAATCTTCCAATTCAACTGTGCTCGGCTCAATCGTTTCCCTCGAGAGTTCAATACATCATAAGAAACGCTAATATAACAAACAAGTCAATATATATAGGAACACAAAACATCATCAAGTTTTACAGAAAATCAAAAAGAAAATTCACAATCACAATGATTGTTCTGCATCCAACGCGTGTTTATCTTCAATCCCAAGAGAGAAAGTTCGGTGGGGAAAAAATGTTTTACGGAGGCCATCATGCGAAAATAATTACTTAAGTTCGTGGCAATTCCACATTTCACAAAGTATCTCGCAAAAACGCAGAATTCGAATTTCGACCCCGCGTGATGGTTTTTTGATATGACGTAGTGGCTTATACGGGGGCTGACAAGTAATTATTTTCGTAAATATCTAAATAAGTATCGTAATTATGGCATTCTTGTTGTTATTCACTCATATATCATAGTGGTTTATATTGGGGTTAACAAAATATTATTCTTGGGTGTCTTTATACGTTTTGTGGTTTCTATTTATTGCCTCTCTGATATGTCTAAGTGCCTATACGAGGATTGACAACAAATCAAGTTAAAAGACGCATATAGTTTAGTTTAGCTAAAGTTATTTATTTAAAATGTGTCTTGTAGAAAACCTTTCGATTCCGTTCCTTGTACGAACCAGTACTTGCTGTCAAATGAGGGTCAGCAGAACCCCCAACCCCCTGTCAAGGTTAAAACTTGTAACTCTCTGGGAGCAAGAAGGACACCATATTCACTACATCACTCAGTCCTCTTTTGACACAATATGTGTTATATTTATTACTTCAGTGATTAAATGGTGGTGGTCAATAAACCATTGCCGCATATCAACACCCACTGCCTTAAACAAACGCAATTAGCATTGTTTCTCAGCAGTTCATGTATTTATAGCTTTAAATCGTAAGCAAGTTCTGTCATTTAGTTTTTAAACTGGTGTATAAACTAAACAGAAACAGTACCGGACAAGTTTTATTATCCCAAAGGCTTATTATAAAAAAAACTGTAGGAACACAGTGGTTATGAACTGCCTTTTGAATATTGCATGTATGCATTTTTGGAGTGCCCAACAAGTCGCTTCTTTCTGCAGTGTATACTTTCGAAGTCTGTTAACGTCGCATATCAATGAGTCCTTTATTGTCATATGTTTAAAAACACTGCTTTAACGAAGGAATATGCATGTTTGTATGTATGTATTCATGAATGCATTGAAATAATGTCAAAATCAATTTGATAATGAAAACGATTTGTATAATGGTATTGAGATATTACTTTGATGGCCAGACAAACGTGTCAAAGGTTCTCGTACCGCTTCTGTACCGTACCAAACAATTCCTTTTTTAATTCATTTTATGTCAACTATAGAGCTAATGGACCCCTAGAGAGAGAGGATAGCGGATACAGAGAACTCTTCTGTAAAACTCTCCGGTTCTTTTACGTGACCAATGTATATCACTGGTACACGGGGGACTGAACTTCTGTCGGTCACTTTATCTTGACACCGTCGTTAAACCAGTCGTTATGCTAACCACAAACCCTTGGCGTTAAGGAGGGAAAGCTATTACAACCAATACAAATTTAAAGTTTCTTAGACTGACTTATCCGGGCATCAAACCCACAACCTCCAGCACCGAATGCGGACGCACTACAACTGAGCCCTCAGGCGGTTGTACAAACAAGTTTATCCCACTTTATGAATGTTTTGCAACAAATAATGTCATGTGTTTTGTAAATATGCAAGACTATGATCAGATAGTACACTAACATATTCTGTAATTGAGTCCAATTACTGGTGGCTCAATATGGAAAGATAAAATAATGACAGGTAATTTTCTGGGTCGATAGCCCAATCTTTGCGATTATGGCCAAGTGACTTAGACGTTGGGTCTAAAAGCCGGTACTGCACCGTACTGTTAAGAACCGCCAAAGAGTAACGGAAATTAATGCCGGGTCGTTCCATAAGTCAAGTCGGAAATAACCGGTGCTTTATAAAAGGATAATTATATAATATCATAGTTAAGGATGATTATATATCATGAAATCATACAGCATGACATACTTCAAGCATTTCATAAAAAAACGCGTACTCTCTTATACCTTTATCTTGCACTTTCGCCTCACCAAATTCACTTCTGTCTTAGGCTCGACCTACTTTCAGGCTCACGTGATGTTTGAGTTAGACGATCATGGTAATGAAACGACGGATATAAACTCTTCCCAACTGAAAAAGTACCGATTGTGTTTCCCTTACGGCGGTCTAAATACAAAAACTTCCCCTTGTTTGTCCCGTAACTGCAATCTTTTCATCAAAAGAACAAAGCGATCTTGTTGATGTTTTACATGTTAGTTTCTATCAACAATTCTATATCATTTTAAGAAAATTAAACCTAGCTAAATGTTATTCGAACAAACCATGTTTGTTCAAATTATTGATCTTATGAAAAACAAAAACTGCCAAATGCTTATTAAACCCTTCTACGTATGTATCGTTGCATAAAGTATACGCCAATGAATGGCATGCACATCATTAGCAGTACTGGCTTTCTCCTACTAATTTACATACATGTATTTTCCATTGTATATATTAATAAAGATAATATGCATTGTCATTATGTGCCTATGTGTTATTGGAATTTGAAATAAACACTTAATATACATGTGCATGTATTCATTTATATCGGTGTTTCAATTCGCAGAGAATAAAATAATTATGTAGTATTTCATCATTTACTTGTAGAAATCGTTGAGTGTAAGGGACTGAAGAATTTTTTAAAAGTATTTTATCGTCCGTCTTTAACTTCAATATAATTAAATAAAATGAAGCTGTTTAGTTTGACCACGAGTCGTGTGCATGAGTCTGTTGAAGAGCTGTAATGTTAAGATAAGGAACGAAAACTCTGCGGGGGAGATTTCCCTTGAACATAAAACACTTTTTTCCCAAATAACTTATTTTTCCTTCTGTAAGCTGAAGTAGACGCATGTCAAATTATCAGGGGGCCGTTTTATATAACTCCGTACATTTTTCTTATGTTTTTTTCCTACGAGCATTCGCCGTTGTCTGCGATGTACAATGACGACCGCCACTATACATACGATTGATACTTACCTATCGTAGGATATTTTAATAAAAAATCCCTAAACATAAACGTTCTTACAAGTTAAATACTCCCCCCCCCCGGGCGAAATTTACGAAGATTTTCCACGGTAAGTTACGTTCATAAGGATCATGGCGGCCGTCATAAAACACCGCAGATGATAACGAATGTAAGTACGAAATAAATTTTAAAGAAATATATTAATAATAGTACGAAATTTTTAAAACAAATTCTTAAAAAAACTGTTCTAACATCGCTCTCAGTGATTTGATCTATTTCTACAATACAATAAAATGCGTTTATTGTAATAATCACAGTACATCTGTTTACAGTAGTGAAGCAGGGGCATTTAACCCTTGAAAATAAACATAATTGCAAATTATTTTTTCAATGAATTAGATTCTTAAAAAAATAAGCAAAGTAAACAAATTTTGACAAATTTCGAACGACCTTTTTGTTTGTACCGCCCCTATGTTTCTGATTTTTTTAACTGTTGGCCTAGTACAGTAGTATTTTTTAGGTATTTTGCCTCTTTTTTAAAGGCTGGGCCAAATGTCAAAATTGTTAGTTACTTGCGGGGGCCATGTTTAACACTAGTTGTGAAACCCAACAACAGGGCAAGGTCAAACTGTCATTAATGAACTGTCCTTGAAAGACAGCAATTGGCATGGAACATGATATTCACAATGTGTGCCGCACAGATAAAATATCATAGCTTGCCATATTTTGAAATGAGTGGTACAAAATCAATGATTTTCCGTTGACTTTTGAGTCTTCCCACTATTATAATTAGACAATCCTTTGTGAGCAGTGTTTTTTATTAGCCAGAGTGAAAATATTTGTTTTAGGATCCAATTAAAAAGGAGAAACATCAAAAAACGCTAGTTGCATTCTGGATTCAATAAATCGCATCGTTCTGAGAAAATTTAATTATTCCTCCCTCGCTCCAAACAATCTTCAAACTAATCGTGATTTACACAGGTTTCCATTCAATAACATATTTGTTTGGAAAACCTCAAAATTTGAACTGAAAAACAAATAACGCACTGTTTGATTCAGGTGGCATTTCGAAGTTTGGAACCGTAACGGTTATAAATATTCCCGATACACGAGTGCGTGGGATATGTGTACCAAAAAATTCCAATATATCTAACTAGCTTTCATCCCATATAAACACGTTTGAACGGCGCAACTCATGCGAGGGTAGAAGGTGTACTTATCGAATACAACCTCAGGGAGATTACTTTTAATTACGGCAAAACGTTCTATCGATTTGCACGGCATTTTAACATAATAAACATTTTATTAGTTTAATGAAACATTCTATCCACGTTGAAAAGGAAGTAATCTATGTCATCAATTAGATAAAAGGATGTGCACTAAACACTTTGAATACGATTATTATATTTACCAAAATAAATTTCTGAGGTGAAAAGACAAGTATAATGATTTAACATGATTGCGGTCTATATGATGATATGTTATCATACATATATAAGTTCTATTTAACGCAATGTCGCACACAAGTCTAAATTATGCAATAGCTGTTGATTTTTAGTACATACAGTTATATATTCAGTTTCAGTAAATATATCATAGTCAGAAAAATGTCTTGCAAAATGTAGCAGATGGACCCTTTCGATGTCAATTAATCTTACGAACTTTGCAAAGAAATCAGTAATGAGAAAACATTGACGCCATTAACAATACAAAGTGAATTGCTCAAGTCCACATACGGTAATTTATCTTAAGTAATGCACCAACAGCAAACTCAAACTTCCGACACTTACACTATTTATTAAGTAATACTTGTAATTAATAAAATCCCCTACTAAAACGGGAAAATTATATGACACTACTTTATTACGAACAAAGAACAGTATCAAGTGATAGAATCCATAAAAATGCATTTCCGAGTGGCCATTTGTTTATAATTCCAAGGAAAAACCAGGAAGACAATTCTTCATTAACTTACCGAGCCCTGGTAAAATATTGACTGAATTGTTAAAGCACGATAAGTGGAATTTAAATTCTATACTTAACTGCAATCATTTATTGACTACAGGAAGCAGACAGATGGGCAATTTATGACGATAATATCGATAAACAAGATAACGACGTAACAATGACATTTGTTCAATGGCTAGCGCATTTGGAAGAAATATGTTGTAATTTAGAATACCATAAATCGAAACTATCTCTTCCTGGTATCTATTAAGATCCTGCGCAGTCGTTTTGCATTGTCCTTTACTTAGTCAATTACATGAAGTCGGCTCATTTGGAACACATCGGCATTCATCGGTTTGTCGGAGATTGCCGAGTAGAAACGAGCCATAGGCTACACAGTGTTCATGATAACGATATAAACCAACGAGGGCCCCGTTTCTGAAATGGCATTTTCCATCAAAGTAGATAGGGGTTCATTTGTTTGTTAGTGTATATGGTGGGTTTGAAGTAACACAGACACAGTTCTAGCAATATGGCGAGTTTTCCAGCTTGCCATTGAGGAAGACCCCAATATCCCTTTTAGAACCACCGACCTTTCGTAAGCTCATAACACTGAAAAAAACCCTCTCCCAAACGCTTCGTGTAAATTTGTAATGCGGTTGTAAACAATGCTGATTTCGATCAGCCTATTGTATAAAAAGTTGAGATAACGTTTACAATACAACGGTTGATGAAACTTTTTATTATCACATTTACAGTTAGGACTGTTGCTGAAATGAACATTCCACCATATAAGTAAAACTGTTAGTTTCTTATCTCAAATCAAATACAATGGAAAACAACAGACATATAATCTAAAGTAAATTGTTTCGTGATAATTTCAATAGCTTCCATAGAACATTATCCGGAACTGCTAACATAACAAAGAAAATTAGTTTAGACCTATGCTATTTCGGCATGCCAGAACACGCAAACATCACATATATACAGCAGAACTGTATTTCCATAATTTAAAAAGAGAGTTGAAAAGATTTATAAAAAAAGTTATTTTATCTTCTCCAATATGCCTTTGTTAATGAAAGAGCGACTTCGTGAAATATTATGGGTTTATCTGTAGTAAGATATGGTTCGATCCATCGTTCCACGTTTCCTTTAATCATCCAACCAGTTTGTTTCACTTCTTTTCCCTAATTTGTTCTCTCCTTTTTTATACAAGCGGTGATGAATAGATGCGCGGAAATGCACACTGAACCTAACAACCGCGCTAATTGATTTTTTGTCATTACCGACAAAACTGCAAGGGAAGGTATTGCTAAAAACAGACTGTCGCTGAAACATCACTTGGATTTCTCCCCATTTGTCAACATCGTGAAATTGATTAAATGAACCCATTAGTGTAACAAGTTGCGGTTGTTGTAAAGAAAATTGCCGGTGCGTATCTACTATAGGAAACAAACCGATGGCGTAAAATGATAAACCATTACGTCATTGGGAGTGATAAAAATATCCCTACGCGCGATGACTTCCGGGTAGGCGGACCCGGGGCGATATCTGACCATGTTTCCCCATCAACGATTGGGAAGTTATCGACAAAATTACGACAAACTCTTCAACGTTATCAGCTTTGAATGGGGGCAAGACGCAAATCACATCTCTTGTCAGATCTTGTCTATCAATTTCAATTTTACGAGAATTTATATTTTAAGATGAACGCTGCGAGATCATATTTACAAGATACTATTTAATGCCTATTTGGCTAAAAAAGATTGCTTCTTTCTATGGACTATGATAACGGGGAGAATTGGCGTCTACATTGTATAGTTGGATCATGATACTTTATCAGTTGCTCATGATGATTCGAACTTTTTAAAGATCCCGTGCTATTTTATTGTTTGTTTATTTGGAATTAAACGTCGCTTTAACAGTATTTCAGTCATATCGCAACGTCATGCTCATTACATGTTGAGGAAGACCCCGGGGGACCTCTGTACACTATTTCAGGCACAGAATGCACTCGGGTAGAACCACCGACCTACCGCAAGCCAGATGGAAGGCTTCCTCAATTGAAAAATCCGAAGTGACCGGACCGGGAATCGAACCCACAGCGGTAAAGGGCTGAGAGATTGCAAGTCAACGACTATAGCCACTCGGCCACGGAGACCCCCCGTGCTATTTTAAGAAAGTATAGAAATTTCATGTGAAACTAACTGGTAACATTTATCTGTCTAAATTTATACCAATTAAATTGCTCTGCTTTAATTTGATGAATTTCGGTTATTTGGCTGCCTTATTTATCAACATCTTAGTCCTTCTAATTTATTTGTGTTACTCCGAGTAATTATGACCTAAATCAAATCGAACAGGCGCATGCGCGCATCGATACCCTATAGTTTAGATTTATCTACTTGCGTGTTTGCGATAATTTCAAACGCATTTTTTTCTGCTACAGAGACATTTTATAACAACAGTTATATTGGTAACATTCAAATGGAGCGAAATACTTTCGAATAAGTCTAGATTTTCGAAGATGCACGAGACATTTAACAATGCAATAAAATCTCATGATAAATCAGTTGTTGCGACTAAAAGTAATCGATACTTCGTAATCGTTACGGATATTTCTTTGATATCACCGTTACTTTGTTTTACGGGGGAGGGGTGGCGGACAAGATGTCATTGCAAACTTGCAAACTCTCAGCCCAACGAAGGCGGAGGCCACTATATACTCAAATTCATATCTGGGAACTTCGGAATTTCAATCGAGGAAGCCTTCCAGATGGCTTGCGATAGGTCGGTGGTTCTATCCGTACGCTCTGTGTGCCTATAAAAATGTACAGAGGTCACCGCGGTCTTCTTTTATTGTAATGTAATAAGCTGGACGGCACCGTCTGACTTGAATCACTGTCGAAGCGACGCCAACTTCTAAAAGCAAATTAACAAACGTCATATCTGAGATAGTACCCAGTGTTAATTCAATTACTTCGTACCGGTTATCGCTTTTGTTTGTTTATATAATTAACGTCACTTTCTACCAACTAGGGCTTGTTGACGTCCCAGAGAGATGGAAGCTGATACACACAACTCTTCTGTAGAGAACTCTGGTTCTTTACCTGCCAAGTGTATAGCACTGATACACGTGTGGGCTGAACCACGGCCGGCCACTTTATCCTGACACCGACAAACCAGTCGTAATACTAACTCTAAATCCTGAGCGTCACGGAGAGACGCCATTACTACAATTTTTAAAGTATTTGGTATGACCCGGCCGGGGATCGAACCCGCGGCCTCCCGCACCGGAAGCGGACGCTCTACCACTTGAGCTAACCG
>JAULCC010596797.1:0-10434 GCA_032358795.1 Nuttallia obscurata
ATAAATATACACCAAAACGCACAAAATAATGCTCAAATTAATACGTTTACCAGAGATAAATATACACCAAAACGCACCTGCAACTACCACAACCTAGCTGATTTTTGTCCGAGGAAGCATACCACATACAGACAAGCATACATTTTAATTTCGGTCAAGTTTCTTTCCTGTAAATCCTTATCAAGATAAATACTGGTACTTTACTTTATATAATGTTCTATAATAAAACAATGTGGAAATAAAGGCAAAAAAAAACTAATCTTAAAACATGCAATAAAAAACGTACACGTATGGGAGATAGGGTATATCACAGGTTCATTTTTTTTGTCTGATATGTTTTCAGAGATGGGTTATCATTTTATTTGTAAAATTCAATTAAAACAAGAATGTGTTCAAGTTTTTAAACCAACCAAATCCATGTATTGGAATTTTTTCTGTTCAAAAAATTTCCGGGAGAGCATGCCCCTGAACTCCATTCAATACTGGCCTACATATTAATTTAATACAAGCAGTAAAGGAAAACAATTAAGAGCATGGTATACGCAGCAAAAGGTCACCAGCCCTTGTTGTCTGTCAAATCATTTAAAGCTATGCATAATCGGCGGAAAATTATGCAAAAAGTTGCTTGTTAAATCTCCCATAAGCATTCTTTTCGCAATCGACCATAATTTCTATTAACATGGATTCATCATCCTTTTTATAAATGGTCTACAACTTTTTGAATATTTATAAGCTCTGTAAAATGTAGATGAAGACATTCACAGAAGTAATAGTTGGCGGGATGATGATGCTATATGCCTGACAACAAAGTGTTTACTCTTTCGGCGCCAATTCTATAAAAGTCGTCTGCAAAAATTCAAATCTGTAAAACGGTCTTATCTGATCTGACTGTAGTGAAGTGTAAAATTATTGCATAATTCCTGCCTTTCATTCAGATTTTTTATTGATTATTTTAATTTGAAAAGAGTGTATTTGCTAATCAAATTGCCATCTAAATTTACGTTTTCTGATGAAATCTATTTATCTCTCTATCTTTCTAGCAAATTGATTGATAAAAGGTACCGTTTGTGAACTTAAGACTTAGTCTAATAAATACATAGACCATCCAAGTACATTGACAAGACTTTTGTGTTACTAATGAGATCATTTATGCAAACGGTGCCATTTTAATTCATGCTATTTGCTTAATTGGATATGTGCCAAAAAAGAAGCCTGGGTTACAAAAGAACGCACGGTAGTTCCGCCTTGGTACACATGAAACTATATTTGCATAACAAATACATAATCTTGTCTGCACGTTTTATGATGTTCTAGCCTAGAATGTTGACACATCATACATGTTATAAATAATTATAACATAATCGTTTTTAAGGTAAGTGGTAATTCTAATTTTGGAATAAACAAAACCGTGCGTGTCAATCTGTAAGAAATGTTTGAAAACTCGACCAAACAACACCAGGCATAGTTTATTTCCACACGACGCCATTATGATATTAAAGACAACTTTGAAATGTTTATTTGTTGAAACAGCTGACCGCTTTAATATATACAGGATGTCCCAAAATATATAATGCAGTGTTCAGTCTTCACACGTAATAAAACTAGCTTCAGTCACCACGGCAACTATTCAACTTTAATGACAGAGGGTTTGTGGCATATGTTACCATGGGAACACTTACTATATAATTCAGCAACATCTTCACCGTTGTAATATGTCGATATGAAATGGACGTTTTGTTGTAACATATTTAAATTCCCAACTAAGAAAAAATTGCAGTAATGTGGTTAGGCATAGACCTTGGGGTCCGTGTGCCTTTCTTTTGTTCAGAGTTCTATTTTTTTTAAATATAAAAGATTTTATTTTCAATGCTTATCAGACAACGTTTTGATATTTTTTGTCGCGAATGAGAAATGGAAAATAATCTATAAATTAGAACTTACCACAGCATCAACAAATGTTGCCTTTTGTTTACTGAACCACAAACATGTGGTCTCACGTGCGCCGAGTGAGACAGTCATCCAGTTGTAAGGACATTCAAGGTTCAAGCTCAGCTCTATTAAAAAAGGTAATAAATCAGAAGAATACATTCTGGAAACTGTTTATCACATCACCAGTTACTGACCTTAGGCAATCTTCGGGATATGTCCGAAAGCAATCATTGTAAAATAGTTCCGTAAATGGTTTCGTGTACAATGAGTAAAATATTAATCTATAATTATGCATTTTTTCAAATATAATTTACTGTATAATTGCAAATGTTTCCTCAGTAAAAAATATACATATATTCCTACGCGTTATGCTTTCAGTTTGGGCCAAAGCAGGTAGCGCATCGTGCCGCACCGCGAAGTAATTCGGGCTGCTCTGCTTAATTTCCTACACATTGAATTAAAGCATTAACTTTTCTTTTTCCTGGATTTTCTTCTTTTCTATTGTCTTGTGGGTTTGTGGAAAGGGGACTGTGGAGGAAAGGGTTAGTGTGAAGAAATCTGCCTTTTTTGACAGTGGAGTGTATCATATTTTGGAATCAGATACTTATTACTTTAAACTGGTGAGTGGCAGGTCACGTCGCTGTCGGTGTGTAGCAGTACTGCTGTTGCCTTATGTTCTTATGTTTTCAATATTTACTTGATTTTGTTATTGTTATACTTTTTTGTTATTGTTTAAGTATGATGTTATCACGTGCCCTTATAAAAATAAAGATTGAACTTAAAATAAAAATTTCGCCTGTTTTTTTTTCTGATTTATTGGCTGGGATGAAAGCATTTATATAAAATTGGACCATCTGTACCTTTATCGTTTTACCTCAGTTTCTTCTTACTTAAGTCTCTCTAAAATCACCTTTTAGCATTAATGTAATTTGACATCAGATCTAATTGGTTGTTTATGTGTCCTACAACTCCTTTAAACATATCACGGCCTATATTAATATCAACTCTTATGTCCGCAAACAACTAACATTTTTTGCACTTGGAACTTCATTTGGACAGGTGCCGTTGCAATGAAAAAAATCATAAAACTCGGAATATATATATGGAATTCGAACTTGTAACCCATTGATTGAAACTACGCCAGCGGGTTCGGTTTGATAAAATTTAGCTTTTTGTTCTCTTATAGAGAATGGTGTTATTCAGATACGGTGATCAACAAAATTAGCCTCGATCAAATCAAAGAGTCTAAAATTAATTATATAACTGAACCGATATTCCATATTTATTTATACAGTACATATCGCCACATACAATTCACTACGTTGGAAAAATATATTTGTTTGTTTGTTTAACCCTTTCATCGCATAGGCGACTCTGTGAATTTTTTGTAAACAGTTTGAATCCAGAGGCAACATTGTAGGTAACTCTGCGTCTCATCAGGATCCAAACTGTTTGATATCCTCATTGTTTTAGAGAGAAATTCAAGAAATATCCACTTTTGACATTGAGACAGACCAGACGACGATACATATATATGCAGAAGAAATAGTTTCGGGCCGAAAGGGTTAAGGCACATTAAAGGTCATACGTGACTGCCAATTCGGCTTTATAGTTATTTAAGTCATACAAATCTTACACTTATACGACTTGAAAGTTACCGGATCTACTTTAAGATTCAAAATCGATGTTTATTTTACAGACATATTAAAAAGAGGTTATCCGATCTAAACAGCAACTTTACCTTAGCAGGATTCATAGAAGATATATAGCGTGCAGACCTTATTTATATATGTGGGAGAGAATAACTAAAGAGTTAACCGCTAACATCAGACAAAATCAAGACCCAGAATCCGGCGACATCGACTAGCTATCTGTGTTAACCACAGACACAGAACGTACAATCCACACACTCAATAAAGTATGTTTCAGGCACGCCTATATGCCATAGGCAAACACTGTTAATATTTCTAAGATTTTGAATAACTACATATCAAAATGTATGCGCTATGTGGTTGATATATATTATTATATTTTATAATAATAAACTATAATGTCTTTCTTGGTATATAAATCAATTTTATTTCATTTAATTTACGTTACTTTCTTTCACATAATGCTAATGGGTGTCCCAGAGAGTGAGATGCGGATACAGAGAACTCACACGTAGAACTCTCTGGGTTATTTGCGTTTCCAGTGTGTAGCACTGATAAACAAAATATACACAAATCTAACATCTTGGTTTGAACGAAAAATATACAACTAAATAATAATATCTAAATTAAACAAAGCATTTTTTGAAATACAACAAATATCCCTGTAAAAAAAACTGTTTCTTGGTCAGTTTCATATATATTATTATTGCTGTTGTTGTTGTCGATGTTGATTTTGTAAATGTATGTTCTGACGTTGTCTTTGTCATAGTTCCCTTATACTGTAAATGGCCAAAAGCAAAATAATATTTGCTGCTTATGCCAATAAACTTGATAAACGGCGGATGAAAGGTAGCATTTAAGTGGATATTAGATACCAAAATTCACACAAAAAATTCAAAATCACGATCAGGATCAAATCTATAAATTTAATTTTTAATACAGTATTGCTCTAAAACTTAAGTGTTTGAAGACAAGTGTGGTCCAGAATAACGAGAAGAGTACAAATCTGAACTTGCAATAAATTTTCATTGATTATTGACGAGAAATATTTAATCATGTGATTGATTTTGATTAAATAGGGATCAAATTTGGATCACTTTTAAAAACCGGATCGACCCTCTAACGCACTTATTTGTAGTATTAAACGTTTTGTATATAGACAATCATTTTTATGTGAGTTTTCTGTAACAGTGGATAACTAATCTAACATATCAAAGACACAAATTGAAGATGTTGAAAAACATGCAATAGATCCTGACCCTTATTTCTTTTTTAAAATTTGTGAACATGGAACTGAACACCTGGCAATATCAATATAGACCCAATGTAATATTTAAAACACCAATATAGACATTTGAAATGTAGAAAAATATTAAATAGAGACACTTTTATTAACATATTTCGTCTCAAGTATCATTTATGGAAACTGGTCGTCACAGGAATGTAAGAAGAAATTAAAAAAGTATATACGCAGTGTAAACGAAACTGAAGATATATGCAATTTAATTCAAGCTTTACCGTTGTACCAGGCACTATGACAAAATGAGATGTGTTTTCAGAGTTTATCAACCAGACCAAGTAGGTTTCAGCTTTCAAAATTATAATATTCTTCTACAATAGCTTTCGTTAATAACGTAGGTGTTATATTGTATACAACTATATAAACAGAAAAGTTGAGTGATTAATCCGTTTGAGGTTAAACTAGTAAATATTGTTGCAATGCATTTAACAGTATTCGTATTTGTACTGCCGTCTAAGATGAACACTTTTTCATAAACTGCATGTAATATTTATTATATGACTTGTTGTTAAAACTCCTTTTTCTTAGACATACATGTATTGCATAAGGTTCATATTCTATTCTTTTCTGTAAAACGCTTGAAAAACTTGTACTTACGTCCATCACAAAGCTCAATCGTAGCCACTACCAATAAAACCGATATTAAAACTGTTCGAACTCCCATTTTTGTGTGTGTTGCCGATGTGTTTATCAAGTCCTCCAAAACATAATATTGGTTGTCTACCTTTTATAACGAAGTAATGTTAGTTTATATTACTCATTTACAGATTGCAAGTCAGCTTTTGATAATTAATTTTACACGTACAAGTCTTAATTAGCATTAGAGTGGCCTTATTTTATAGTGACAACCTCTCGTGGAAATCACGATGTGAGTGTATATTATTCCCTTTATCCCTATTCTTGGACAAGATCGTGTGGAAGTGGCGATGAAAACGTTAACAGGACAAATACATGCATGACGAACGATTAGAAGTCTTGCAACCTTACTAACACTATCGGTTTGATATCCTTGTTTGGTCCCATTCACCCTTTCGATGCAAAACTTAAAAACTTCGTCTTCTACGTTCTAAATAAAAAAAAACACACACAACTTATTTCGTATTTCTTTATTTCAATTCAATGTATGGCTTACATGTAGGGAGGACAAACAAAGTAAAAGTTTCAGTTTTATTCAATCTTGCATGAGTTTTTTAAAGTTGTACCAGTGAGATATTCTGCCTCGTGGGTAGGAAAGGTTAAATATGTTTTCCGAAATTTTGTGAGCCAGTACGACAGAGTTCAACAGGCATATATTTGACTAACACAAACGTTTCTGATATATTCTTCTGTATACGTTAAATCCATGTCATTGACTGCTACTGTATCATATTATTATAGCCTTAAGCCTATCATAAATGGTTTATTAAATGAATATAGTGAATTGAATAGAAAAGAAAGAAATATACTTTTTTCCAGTGTTAGTTTGAACAATTGGCCTTAATTAATCACGCTTCATTGGCTTTGGTATTTAACACTTATTTGTTGACTTTTACTTTTAAACATGATTCAATGACTGGTAATATGTAAGCCAAAAGATATATCCTTTGACCCCAAACAAAAATGGATTGGCTTGTATTTTGACATATTTTACTTACACAATTGGAACTACACGGGTAACTCCGTCATCCATCATCATCCATCGGATGTATCTGATGGAAGGATATGTACACATATTCAGCATTTTATTCGTCGGAATAAGACAACGCTAGGTGAAAGTTATGTCGAAGAGCTACGACTGTAGCTGCCTTTTAAGAAATGACATAACCACCCAGTTTCAAGCTAAAACTTAATGATATTACATTTACCAAAACGCTTTTTCAATTAAGCTGCAAAGCAATCACGACTTGATCACATACTTCAAAAATCAAAGGTCCTTTTCGTACCAAACAGCCAAGCGTGTTGTAAATGTGTGTGACCATCTGTTTTGTACCTTACAACATGTCATATGAGTATCTATTGTAACGCACGCGGAATAGATTAATCAGATAATTATCTTAAAGACATCAAAATTGAAAGGTTAAAAGAAGTTAGATCTGAACTTGTATTTAACAATGCCAGTTGGAATCAGATGAAGGAAACGGTAAGTCTGATATCATCAAAGGCTATCTTTATCTTGCTGATATATGATTGTTTGCCTGAAAAAGATAATGAAGAGTCCAAAGTATCATTTATCAATTGAACAAATTTATTTTTTCTAATGTAAACTGTTAAAGTATTCTTTTCAAATTGTTGGCAATATGTTTTTTGAAGTGAATTTGTGATAAATGCAAACAGGGAAATCTATATACTATGAGCCGAATTCCCTAAATTTAATATGGCCGACCAACATTTTAATCGAGAAGCGTAGTGTATGTATTCAATTATGTACACATTCATTAATGTACATGCTTTCTATAGTCAAATGTCACCCGATGCAACTCGGGATTTTCCCGTAAAACGAATTAGTTTTGTATAGCTGTCAACGTTTATGACCGTTGAACATTTAAAAGTTTATTTTAAAGTTTAACTTACTCACTCGAATTGCAAGTGCATGCTTTTAACCGTTCAGTAATAAACTTTGAGAATTTTGTATTCAATAGTACCTATTATTTGTGTTTGAATGATTAAATTGATTCACCAGTTGGAATGGAATACTACTAGACTTTTTGATCATTATTTATTTTCTAGATATGTCTACTATTTTTGAAGATATGGGTAACCAAGTTATTTAAGGACTTTTTGGGGAAGGTGATTGGAAACTCTTGCATTTTGCAGAATGTTCCGAATATGCTGGTTATATATAAGGTCAAACATCCCTGATCTCTTTTGTTTTTACTTTGATAAAGATTGAATAATTCTTAAATCTTAGTCCCATGTGGGCCTGGGGCGTGCTAAAGTAGCACAAGAATTTGGACCACTGCTTAACCTATAACCTATACAGTGTTGCGATGCCTTAAAACCCAACTCAATCAATCAATCACTCTAAAATCTTAGATTCAAGTATTATTAACAGGTTTTTAAAAAAGAAACGTTTGTTGGAACTGTTTATAATTGTTATTAGATTGACTAACCAACCATTTTGATTTGTACTGAAACACAGCGGACATTAAACAAACTATAATCAGTGAAGGTTTAACAGAAACGCATCTGATTGGTCAGATTTTAGTATGTGCTAAGATATTGGCAGTCATATTGGCTGACTCTGAGCGTATACTCAAATCTGACCAATCGGATGTTTAAGTGCGTTCTCATACTCAACATCAGATGTTAATAGCACCGGGCCAGCCCCCGTTTTAACAAAGTACTTTTCAGTCTTGGTTGAGTTTAAGAATGAAACTTTATTGTCTTATATTTCTGTGTTGAATATTTTATAGTTAACTTAAAGGTGGCAATTAATATTTGCTATTAATTTTCAGTCTCGATAAGAATTGTATCTCATATTTAAGGCCTAAATGGCAAACATTATTGAAGGAAAAAGTTTAAATATCAAACTCAGCTGAGACTGAAAAATGCGGTTACTGGATCTTACGACATGTTTGACAGAACTATTGTAAAGCTATTAAGAAATTAACAAATAAACGTACACTATCTGCTAAGTAAAATGGATTGCTAGTTTTCTCTTACACTGTTGCGTTTGGTGGTTGTAACGACTTTTTGTTTTTATTCCTTACATTCAGCAATTTGCAGTTTTTCTGTCACATTTTTCATTTGTATTCATATCGTGTCATTGCTTGGGCATGAAAGTCAATCTTAGGGCACGTAGTTGTTTGAAACGATGACGTTTCGGATGTTGTACTATTTTGGAACGATCCTAATCACCATCTCCATTAAAATGTCACACGCATGCACGCGCATAGCTAAATATATCTAAATACAGATTTGTTCGTATTGTCATTGTCAATGGTTAAAGGTACATCGTTAGTCAAACACACCTCTGTTTCGCCAGAACTACCTACGACAGTTGAATGAGAACGGCTACATTGTAAGCTATTTAAATACAAATAAGAAAAAAGGAACAGATATTTAAAACAGGACACACATATATACGTTAACATATATGGTTAAATCTGAGGTTAAACCACATCCCAACGATGTGTTAACAGCGAGACAAGGATAAGACCAATGTATTTCTTAGTGTTAACAGCGAGACAAGGATAAGACCAATGTATTTCTTTTGTTTATATTGTTTGTTTATTTGATTTACGTCACTGTCAACCAGGGCTAATGAACGATCCAGTGTGAGACGAAAGCGGATATAACTCTTCTGTAGAGCTCTCTCGTTCTTGTACGTGTCCAATGTATACCACTACTGCACGCGGGGCTGAACCCCGGCCTGTAACTTTATCTTGATTCCGACAAACCAGCCGTAATGCTTACCAAGAATCCCTAGCCCTCAAGGAGAGAAATCCATAACTGCATGTACCAATTTTAAAGTATTTGGTAACCCGGCCGGGGATGGAACCTGCGGCCTCCGGCACCGTAAGTGGAAGATCTACCAATTGAGCTAATCGGGTCTTCTGTATTTGTTTTAACGGACAGCGAATCATCATACTAGGTTTGGCAATGAGTTTTAAAATTTCTGGTTCTTTCAAAAACCATACCTTGTATTTTATCTCAGTTTGTGTGAAAGTTGGAACTGTATATTCCGTTGCTTTCGCAGTGATTGTTAAAGTTTCTGAAAAAATATTTTTCTCATTTGGAGGCCTGGAATTGCATACTCTTGAAAATAAAAGTTAAAGGGGAGCATCTATCTATCTATCTCTGGATACTGCCAACCCCTCTCGCGAGTGTTATAGGCAGGAATTAAGTGCACGTCGGAAATGTTAGTATAAGGGATGAGAACAGTAAAATAAAAGAAAACCAATGCATGGACATATTTGCATTAAATACTTATAGAATATTTTGGTTGTTTCTGACTGTTGCAAAGTGATAAATTTTGCAGGCGCACGAGTTGCATATTTGAATTTCAATAGCGAAATTTGAATATTGCCTTTCATTTAAAATATAATTTTGAATGCCCATAAATCAGAAAAACATCAACTATGCAGCCATTGCACAAGTAAAATTCATGAAGTTGTGAAAAATTGGATACTATCCTTATTTTGTTATAAGAAT
This sequence comes from Nuttallia obscurata, assembly GCA_032358795.1. Classification (NCBI taxonomy): domain Eukaryota; kingdom Metazoa; phylum Mollusca; class Bivalvia; order Cardiida; family Psammobiidae; genus Nuttallia; species Nuttallia obscurata. The sequence goes on from JAULCC010596797.1 coordinate 10,015, forward strand.
AGCATAGAAAGAAATGCACTAAGCTGTATTACCCATATTTATTCTGTCCAGAAAAATCCGCCGGGCCGTGCGGGTTTCGAACCCAGGGCCCACCGATCCTGAATCCTACGTCTTACCACTGAACCACCGTCCCCACAATATCTCCAAACAACTGTGTTATGTGATTTGCATATAAATCCTGAGAGATGATCATATCACCTTCTAATAACTTCGGTCGATCATGGAAATATCCTACAACAACCATTTGTAGTAAATTAAGAGTGACAAAATCAAAGTCAAATCCTTCTACAACTCCTTATATGTGCAATTAGATAAGTGTAAATATGTTTGTTTGACGTTATATTTTCAAAACAACTCTAACTTAATGTGTACAAATGTTCCTACAGTAAATACAGTTACATATATTCCTACACGCAATGC
>JAULCC010596908.1:0-10434 GCA_032358795.1 Nuttallia obscurata
ACCATTTCCTATATCAACTTTAACTGAGCGCATATCCCTTAAAAATTTACGAAACATTTCATAACAATAGGAATACATATACCTGTAATATTCAAATGGAGTTAAACAATTTCGGTCAGTCTAGAATTTCGAAGAGCGTGTGAAATAGGATTATGTTAGGAAGTGAATTTTGTTGTCGGAGACTGGACCTGGAAACTGGATTTAAGTTTTCAATGCACATGAACAGTAAAATAAAATATATAAACCTTTTAAAATAAATGTATGGTAGACATTGTACTTTGTTACCAGAAAATGGGTCTTGGCTCTTTGTGCAAATGAACATAAAAAAAGAAATTTACAAACCTATTAAGTAGAAGTATGGTAGGCAATGTATTTTGTTGTCGTAAATTGGACCATTGTTATAAGTACCGTTCCAGCATGGATTCTTGTAGTTAGGTAGAAAACGGATAGGCCTCTGTAATGGAATTAATATATCGATAAAACAATAGAAACAAACGTTTTTATTTAGTATACCATGAACATTAAATATCATTCTATAATATATAATATTTAATTGAGCTTTCATTGGTTATATATAAAACCTTCTCATCGCAAAGCGGACACATATCCAAATCACCACCGTGCCCGAATTCGAACCGACTTATACACAAGTTTCTGTTCTTGGTAACGAGCATATTCCAAGTATTCTACATTGGTCTTATTGGCTTTCGGAACAAACACCAAATCTAAACGTCGCTCAGAGTCTCGTTGATATGTCAATCAGTTATTATGGCACCCTTTATTCCTTGCGGATTCAAGCCAATACACAACCAGACAATATAGTCCACATTTTAATAGATGGCGTAGAAATACCATCGACCCAGTTACAGAAAACCCGACAGGATTTTGATTAACACCATTTTGATTCATAACTAATGCTTAATATTTTTAACGAATGTATGTGGTAAAAAGGTGTGATAAGGAGACTATTAGAAAAGAGACGGGCTAAAAAAGACTAAACATATACAGATATGCAGACATCATATCGAGGTACGAACCGCTTTACAGTGACGAAACTGTAGCAACTGGTTCAGCGAATAATACACACCAAACTATCAATTGAAAGTAAACAAAATGATAACTACAAATTTGTTAATTTAAATAATCTAACTTATCATTAAAATAAAATTTTCAAAATAGGGATTTGAATAATATACAGTTTGTGCCTGTTGTGGATGCAATGGGGATGGTGTCCTTATTACGATTATCATGTACCGAACCACTCCAGTAGCCTCAATATTGTGATTGCAATTGGTTTCTGAAGGAATGCGACATCCGTCACCAAAGTCTACATACTGTCACCATAACATAACATCGATAATCTCTGAAGCAGTATCCATTCTGGAATCAGAGATGCAAGCCATGTATTTAAAAGCAATCTGTGCTGTTACTACACCAAAGGGCTTAATTTCTGATTTAGACCTGAAAACAATATAGTTCATTGCTTATCAGAAAGAAACACTAAATAGTAACAAAGAATACCCACCATGTGCATAATGTCTTCGTGTTTGTAATGTTTCTTTTCCAAATTCCATTTAGACACCGACAAGAAACTAGTTTTCATCTGAAGTTTATTCCGAACTACAGAGCTGTTTGTATATACGGAAATAATATCTCTTAAAGTACCAGACGCAACTTCTGTAGTGTCAGATTTGTTTCCTAAGTCGCCGACGAGATCATGTGTAGCAGAACTTGGGACTGCATGTAAGTTGATGTTCTCAGTCATTTTATCAGTTTCAAGTCTAGTTTTAAAACGAGTTAAATCCGCAAAATCTGTGACATGGTGAACTACGTAGAAAATTCCACATACACACATCGCATATAGAAGCAAACGAACGTTGATGACCTTCCGAGCCATCCCTCCAGGCTTGTTCGCTAAGTGGTATCCACTATCGTTTTAGATTTCTCTGAAATGATATTAAGGATAGATTTAACATATTGTACATGTACTAAATAGCAACACCTGCGTTTCGAATCAGACTTTATGAACAAGTATTCTCAGAACACAGAATTTAAGAATAAAATTTAGGAAGGACAAAGGAGCCTGTGAACAAAGACGAATGGCCTCTATATATTACATTATTCAGTCAATAGCTTGTACAATGAAGACTATATACGATTAATAAGTGGAAAATAAAAGTTAATATTATTTGTTTTGTTAGTAATCAATCTACATTTTTCATTACATACTATTAAATGGGTCTTTAGCAAATGATAGAAAAACAGATTTTTCGAGTTGTTTTATCATTTCAATAGACGAATTTAATCAATCTAATGAATTGTGAAAAGGAATGCAAGATCCTACAAATACTTCTATTAGATAACCCGTCATTGTTGGTTTACTTGTCAAAACTCCTGTCAATTCAAATTTTGTGATGTGGCCTGATTTGCAAATTTATGCAACTTATTATTTGTTGGAACTGTAACAAAAAGCAAGTCTCGCTCGCTCTACAAGTTGCTTTATAAAATATCTCTTATCACTGTTCAGCATTATCTATAATATTTAATAAACGAACTGATTTTTCTAGCCGATTTGCCGACCTTACGGTATATTGTCTGACCAAAGTAACCAATAATACATTAAGCGTGCGTGCTGGAATTGTGTAGTTTTCTCTCAGATGCGTACGAAATCCAGTTGTTTGGACAAAATTCAGGAGAATCCGTAACATTCTAAAATGGGAAAATCTATAAGTAGATATCGGGATATCTCATATTTGGTTACCACTCTAAGGCTATTTACTCTTATTCTTAAGCGGCCACATGATAAAAGCATGGCGTCGCTCGCCACTAACGAGTGTAGAGGGGTTAACTGTTCACTATTGTAAAAAAATTCATTTCTTTAAAGATCCTGTGCCTCTTCTAAAAGTTTAAAAATTCGAGAGTGTTACAAATTATCGATTATACAATTTTTTAAGATGTCTCTATGGTGGAATAATTGCGTTTGAAATTATCGCAAAAACAAAATTATACAATTCTTATGCACAAGGTAACGATTCGCGCATGCACCAGTCCCATTTGATACAGAGATATCTTTGGACATGAATGTAGAATGGATACTTCATATTTCTGCTTAAGGCAACACAATTATAAAAGAGGAGGACTGAATATTTGACATGTAAAGCGATCAAACATACGAATTTCCTAAACTAAAACAGATTATATAAACCTTAAAATGGCACGGGACCTTTAACAACAGCTTGCATGCAGAAAGTTTGTATTGTTTCCTCACGATCGTGCTCTCTCGACTACAGTCGTAGTTCTCCAGAGGAACTATTGTTCGCGTAGTTTTATTCCGGCTATATTCTGAAATTTCTTTTTTCATTATTAATTCGGAACAACAACGTATATCTAGCATGCAGTGGTATTTTGAAATGATTTTGTTCCATCGATAAATAGTATAAAACATAGTCGAAGAACAACTACCTGGTCAGACATGTGAGACTTCAGACTTTCAGTTAAATTCAAAATGTTGCTTTTGTTTTAAATCCAAATAATTTTCAAATGTTATTGGGTAGGTTCATAGACATTAAATTGTTGCAAGAATTGTAGAATTTTCTATTATCTCAGAGCTTTGTGAATTGAGTCACCCGCGCAAGCGTGGGTCCTTTTCTAGTGTTCGTTAATGATCGTCACAGGTACATTGTAGCCAGCCAGATTGTAGAGTAAACTGAACCATATCTACATAAATACCACATTAGCATATACACTGGTGTATAAATTTGCCAATTTAATGATTAGTTTACGCAGCAAAAATTCACCACTTTATATAAAGCAATAGCAAGTTGGAAGCTACATTAACATTTTCAGCAGCCTACTGCCTCTGTCAACTCACACAACGTACACGAAACCATGAAAATGGAAAAGTCATGTTGAGTTTTACAGACAAATACAAAAATTAAAAAAAAAACACAACAGTATATGGGATATGGGATGGTGGCGACATATTGTTTGCATATGATTAAGTAATGCGCATCTCCCCAGGCATAAACTGTCATAATTAATTGTATTTGCTAAGTTCAACAAAACAAAGTGTTATGGTGTCCACAATTTACGTACATTTGTTTACCGTTGGTCAATAACCACGGCATAGTGTGAGTGGTTATTCATAAGCGGTGAAGCATAACAGTGTCAATAGCAAAGACAATCTGTAAAACGAATGATTTATTGAACCTCTAGATAGTTTATCCTCACATTTGTGTCACATATTCAATAGCATCATGAACATTGGTGTTTACCCAGAAACATAGAAAGAAAGTATTATAATCCCTTTACACAATCAAAGGACTGAAGTCCTTGAAATCCAGCGCTTTTTGTAAAAGAATAACTAATAAATGAAGTTCTGTTCAATAAGTCAGTTGTAAAGGACCATGACTGTTGGTAATTGCAGAGGGATTACACTAAATGGTTGTTTGTTGAATTTATTTACCACTCTTAAATAAACGCATTGAGCGAGTATGTTTAGACCGTAAGTTTATTTCAGACGCTGAATTCGGCTTTCGGAAAGGGCGCTCCACAACTGAAGCAATATTAATTCTCTTGTCTTTAATACATAATTACTTGTGTGAAAACAAACGCTTGCTGAAATGTTTTTATTCTTTTTACAGAAATGCAATGTGATTGAAAATGTATAAGACTGGAATGCAAGGTAAATTACTGAGGATTTTACATTATGTATCAAAAAGTTATGTCATTTGTTTAGTCTTTGTCATCTTATTCTGATAACTTTACATGTCCAGTTAGTTTACGGCAAAGTGAAGTAATGTCACCTCTGTTAGTTTCATTGTTTGCTGAAGACAGATACTTATATGTACAAAGGGTTGTAAATTCTGGGGTACTTACAGATGAAATTGTATTATTTTTGTATTGTTTGCAGATGATAGGGTCATTGTAGATAAAACACTGCTTATTTAAAGAGATTGAAAGAATACAATTAAAATTTGTTACCAACTGTTGAAAGTTAAACCCAATACTTGCAACGTCAGTGTTTACGGCGAATTTGGTAGATACACATAATATTATTTATATATCTGTAAGGATTTTACAATACTGAGCCAATATTGCGTCGACTGATAATGTTATATTTAAAGTTTTGTATCAGCAAGCTGTTGCTGAATGTAGTAAAGATTATTGCAATTGGATTTTTAATGTAAAAGAAATTTTAAATGAATATGTCTTTAATAATGTTTTTGACGATTTTCACAATATAAATATGAACGGGTTCGTAGAAATATTTAGATGCAGAGTAATTTACATATTAAAACAGGAGAGGTTCAGATCTTTAGAAATAATACAGTATTAGAGATGTACAGACAGGTAAAAACTTCATTTGAATATGAAAGATAGTAAAATATCACATTAGATTTATTATGTAAAACCTTCAGTATTCAAGTGTCTAGAATTGTTAAAATCAATCTGAGGACGGGAACGAACTTGTTAAGGTAGCCTTATATGTAAAATAATCACTCTGTATGAGATCTTTTATTCTAAACGTAGAATTATAATTCCTTAGTACACCATCACCAATTAAAATTAACTGTATAACCTTTTCACATTTGTTTTAACCTACTTACTCTATGAAATTACACGTTGACAATTTTGTATAACTTGTGTTGTACACGATGTATTATGTACAAGTCTGAATATAATGTTTGTCTTTCTCTCTGTCTGTTATAAGTCACACCGACATAGTATTTTGTTCAGCTTTTCAAAATAAGGAAGATTCTTGTGTAGAACCATCTACATTGCGCAAGCTAGCTTGATTGCTTCCTCGCGCGCAACCTTGTGTGGTCTGCTTAAACTGCCGTCTGCCCAGAATTTGAAATTCACCAGAATCGCTAAATATTTGAAGAAACAATTGGCCGAGTGTCAAACAGCTTAGATCCTGATAAGACGCCGATTTGGATCCAAGCTGTTTGCAAATTCTATAACGTTGCCCTTAGCAAGCTAGAGGTTTAGTATGTATGAATAGGCGACACCGTTATTACTTACAAATTCAATTACAAGAGAACAAAAACTAAGTCGAAGGCAGTCAGGTGGAGTATTTTGTACGTTACAGACGTTGGCTTTACATATGTTTTTATGTATATTTCGAAGATGAGAAAAACTATCTACACGTACAAGCCCAAAGAAAGAAAAATTGTTTTTGCCTATTAAATAAGCTATATTTCAAAGTACTTGTAATAATCCTTTTACATAACTGAAAGGAAGTTTAACCATTAGCCTGCTGAGGGCGACCTTGATGAAATTTGCAAACAGCTTGGATCAAGATTAGACGCTGTTCAATTGTTAATGAAATATAATTCCAAATCTTCTACAAAACATGAGTATAATATGGATGAACACACATCTCCCTGCCTTAATTCAACTGCTATGTCTTTGAAGTCTGAAAACTCATGACAATGTCTCACCGTACAGCGGACAAAGCTATACACCATAAAAGGTATGTCTCTTTATCGTGGACTCATCTAAGTACATGTAGGAACACCAAACAAAACCGTACTGGTCACAAATGATTTCATTCATAAAGATTCACAACAAAAGAGTAAAACGAATTAGCGAAGGTCTAATCGTTTATGTGACAGATTCTTATTCTAAAGGTGTATAACTAATTCGAAATGAAATTTGGATAAAACTTGTTAACACATTTTTATGAATAGAAAGACATATATCTTTGTTCCATATATTTTGCACCAAAATGCGCATGTATACATGCTTTATACGATTTGATATTTTTCAGCAACGGGAAAGTGACATTAAGTTGTTGTTTTAATGAAGGCGATGTTTATTTGTTCGGAGATATAAACTTAAAAGTAAATGTTAAATAAGATTTCATTTATCATGATAGATAATTGGCTGGAAATAGTTATTTTAACATTGGTAAGTATCTAACACGGGAAAATATGTTAATTTAGGAAAGAAGTTTTGTTTAACATTAATCGTGGAATGTTTTGTCGAATAACTTACACCAGATCAGACTAATTTTGATTTTTAATTGATTTCTGTATTCATGATTTTACTGTCCACTCTAGTCATAGACCAGTTTTTTGCTCATTGTAAATTAATAACCTACCGGCAATCAGACACGCCAACGAACGAACCAGATGAAGATGGAACCCAGGAATACGGAAAGGCTTAGCAAATGATATATCCAGTGACATTGATTTACTATGAAAATATTTAAATGTAGCAAAATTAATAATCAAGCAGCTTATCAACAATCTCTCTCTCTCTCTCTCTCTCTCACACACACACACACACACACACACACACACACACAAACTCTCCTCTCTCTCTGTATATGTATGTATCCCTAATAGATCCATATATAGAACGCGTAAAACACCCCTTAATATACATACTTACGCATGCACGCCATGGCGCGCATGATCACACATTAATGCACCCCAACACACATACACAACACGTAAACAATTTTAACTAACCTTAAAAGAAACTTGAGTCTTAAATTCTATTCAACGTAATGGTCACTTCAAAAGGTAATATACGCTTGTCGAAACCTAATCCGTCACACCTTTAAACCAAACAGAACCTTCTTCCACGATATTGCTTTCCATATTGACGTAGAATTTAATTCCACCGTTTTCAGTATTATTTCAGTAAATCACCGTGATAAAATGCCACTAACTAACGCATAGATACGATTCAGACTTTTATGGAGATGACAGGTATTATATATATCCAATTTAACATTAAATCTACCGTAGGCCTACTCAGGAAATCAATACGACTGTTTCTACCTCTTTGCTCCGTTTTGTACTGTTTCTGACAACTCGATTTATATTTTCAATTACCCCATACACTGGCTTCTTGGAGTGGCATAAAGCAGTGACATAAATATCATATGTTATTAGTCACATAAAAATACATGTAATTTGAACCCGTTTGATAAAAATGCTCTCAGAGTTGTTTTTTGTGAGTGCATATTTCTCTTATTAAAATTTCTCTTTATGTGATCAATAGAATCTTATATTCGTGTTTTTATTCAATATCGTTTTTATGAAAATTGTTGACTAAAGTCTTATGAGGAAGCCTTCCAGCTGGCTTGCTGTAGGTCAGTGGTTCTACCCGGGTGCACTCTGTGCCTGAAAGAGTGTACAGATGTCCCCGGGGGTATTCCTCCACCTGTAATGAGCTGGACGTCGCGATATGACTGAAATACTGTTAAAGTGACGTTAAATTCTAAAACTAACAAACAAACAAACAAAAAATAAGTTTCAATAAATAAAGGGCCATAACTATCCAGAAACTTGATGAAAATTAATTAGCATAGAACTTGCACAGGATCTTATGGCAACAAATATGTGTGTCAAGTTTGACATTTATTGCATAAGCTTTCTTTAAATAAAAAAACTGTGACAAAGTTCTTTCGCCACCCGCCGCCGCCCGCCGTGGGTGTTCACATAATACGTCCTATCTGAAGATGGCGTATAAGAATACAAAGTGCATTCCAGTACTCGCCGCCAATAAGGGAGGCCTCGATGAGTTCAGTGATTGTTCGTGTAGCCTAATAGGCACAAGTCTACCAAATACCAAATATGTCGAATTTATACACAAATATATATTTGTTGACGATAATGCCAGTTGGTTCTTTTTTCCTTATCAAGCTCAGGTTAGGATAATATCGGCTTTGGTTCAGAGACAACACAAAAGTTATCACTATATGTTCAAGAGTACATTGGTATTTCCAAAACGTCTAGATTTGTTAAAAGGTAAGGGACCTACCTGAAACTGAATCTAGCTGTAACTACAACTAGCGGTCATTATCTTCTAAAACAGACATAAAATGCGATATCAGCGACAAAATGGAAAGATTCTTTAAAAATGAAGCGTACACTATATGTATACAATTGGGATATCTGTTACAAATCGTTTACCATTACGGCGTTAATATCGTAACTAATCTGATGAGTATAACTTAAACTATACCTTTAGCTGATGCCTGAATCGTTCTGCCCCAGGTAGAGGCAATTATGGCTGACATTGACAGAGCTCCAGAAACGTATCACAAAAAATCATCAAATCTGTTTTCCATGTTTCTCCACCAAACCTTATCTTATGGGTACTCTTAAGAATCGCCTCGTCGAGGCGATTCTTACGAGTACCCATAAGATAAGGTTTGGAAGAAAAACATGGAAAACAGCAATCAGATTTCTCAAAATACTCATCTTATCTGGAGCTCTGCATCAACATTCAGCGTATTTGAATTTAAACAATTAGTAAGTGACACCTTCTTGGCGTATGTATTTGGGCAAAAGATTAGAAGGATAAAAAGGCGCATATCAATATTGCAATGAATATCATAATTATATCCTGAAACGATAAAATACTGATGAAATTTTTGAAATAGGTCAAGTAAATAAGATATTGAAATATAAGATTTAGATGAAAGAGCAGCATCCAAGCAAAATGAACTATTTGAAATACTATACCATTGAAGGTTATTTAAAAACAATCGAAATACTGAGATTAATATTGTTGATATGTTTTACGTTCAGCTCTTGCTTATTAATTTGTATTCCATAGAAATAACAAACAAGCAATCGTACAATCTGATCAAGTTACAAATCTAAGAGCACTAGTTTAGAACATTTCATGTTTAGGTATTGGACTTTGGATTTTTTGTTTTTGTTTATTTGGAATTTAACGTCGTTTTAACAGTATTGCAGTCATATCGCGACGTCCAGCTCATTACAGATGGAAGAAGACCCCGAGCGACCCCTGTTCACTATTTCAGGCACAGAGAGGGTAGAACCACCGACCTACCGCAAGCCAGCTGGAAGCTTCCTCACTTGAAAAATCCGAAGTGCCCAGACCAGGTTTCGAACCCACAGCGTTGGGAGGCTGAGAGATTGCAAGTAAATGACTATAACCACTCGGCCACGGAGTCCCCTTGCAATTTAGAAGGAAGTTCAACCAAACTATTAATCCAAAAGAATACATAAATGAACGAAAGAGAATAAGGTGCATGAATTATATACTTGTGTAAAATTTTGCACATTTTCCACGTATTGTATTTTTTATAGTTTTTGTTTGTATTGAACTGTTTTAATAATGGATAAAGACAGGCTCATAATTTTCAAAGTATCAATTCATCGCGCTTAAATGAAGTCATCTATCTGATATTTTACACTAAGTTGTTGATGGTTAAACTTTTTAATGTTTGTTTTCTCAGACGGAAAAAACAATTGGAGATATAGTAAGAAAACAACAGTTCATATTCAAAGTCAATTTTAACACAATGAACACATATCGTTCACAGCGCGGAGCTCGACTTCTTGATGGCGCCCTATTTGTATGTAGACAGAATGAACCAACAGTCTTATTTTTCGTTTGGTAAACTGGCTAGATAGTTTTCATACCAAATGCAATTTTAAC
>JAULCC010597019.1:0-10433 GCA_032358795.1 Nuttallia obscurata
ATTGAACATGTAGCAACTACACAGACAAAGCTTCACCGGCTATAAAACAGGGACGTTTCTAGTTTTGCTGAGTATACTTCCGGCATTCCTTAAAATTCTCTGTTAAAACTTAGTTATTTTGTAAAATGGCCGAAGTTTTTTGTCATTTGTCAAAATGCCTATTCATAAAAGTTTTGTTTTGTCATGACTGGCTAACATCAACAGTTGATAGTTCGACGATTTCACACTAGATATAATTATATTACACTATCATTAATATGTAACGTATTATCTCTCTATGTTTTTAATTTAAGATATTACAAGCGTCTTCTGGAAACCCCTGATATCACGTGGCACGTGACTTTAGCCAAGATGGACTCATTTGTTTGCGCTCCGTCCTTTTTACAATATTTTTTTTAAAGCGGATTTAATGGAGTTTTTGGATTTAAATCGTGGATGGGGTGTAGGTCAAGGAAGTTTTTAGTGCTCTGATGGAAAAATATCGTTCGATAGAGGTCGAAAAATGGAAAAAGAAGAGTAGTAGTGGTGATGAGCTGATTTTGAGCAAATTTTTCAAGTGGCACGAGGCCCCGCCAGAGTTTTTCAAGCAGCAAACTGACGCTACCAAAGCGGACACAACCAATGTAAGTGTCAGCAATGTGTTAACCAAAACTAATTCTATTCTTTTTGATGACTCGATTGTCTTTATATCCGCCCGAGCCGGAGTCAGCGCCAAAGAACCGGAGCTAGATTCGAAGGAAGGAGCCATTTCTAGTTACGAACCAAATATGGGACCGCAAGAAAACCAAGTCCAGACAACGCAGCGTAACCATCCAATGCGGATATAATTTCTTACCTGCAGAAAATTGACAATTGGAAATTTGGAAGAAACTCTTAAAACTCTTGACAAACTTGAGGCAAAGGTTGACAATTTTGACAAAGAACGTAGGAGGGTTTGGTTGCACACAGAAAACGCAAACAAAACAATAAACGAGAAAATTACTAGATTTGATGATCGTGTAGATAACATTGAGCTATCGGAGGGTCAGCAACAAAGTAAACTACACCAGCTGAAGACTGAGAACTGCAAACTAAAGGATTCAATATCTTACCTTCAGAGTCAATCCATGAGAAACAATATATTGTGTTCTGTAATATTTCAGAAGAGCCTAATGAAAAAACAGACAACACAGAAATTCATGATTGAAAAATTGAAGTTAGCCCAGGAGCAGATAGAAGCTATGACAATAGAATGTGCACACCTGATTGGAAGTCAAAGTATCCTAGCGCGAAACAGTGGTATCAGAAAAATAGTGTGCACGTTCAATTTGTTCAAGGAGAGGGAAGCAATCAGATAAAAGAGCTATGAATTGTAGGGGTCAAATTATTTTATTAACGAACAGTTCCCACCAGATGTCGCTGAAAAGAGGCGCAAACTTGTACCGATGCTGAAGCAAGCCAAACGAGACGAGAAAAATGCATGGATCTCAGACGATACACTGTTTATAGACGGCAAACCAGTTTGCGCCAAATAGGAAATATCGGAGAATGGACCAAAAGTGCTTGTTTGGAACTGTAATGGTCTCACTGAAAATAAACTAAGCGATGATGATTTCTTAAAAACTCCCATAGAAAATGAAATTATTATATAATTTTGAGCGAATCTTGGACAGACGAACATTCCAAAATTGATCTTAATGGGTATTCATGCTATAACTGTATAGGAAATTTAAACATCGTAAAGCTAAGAGAAATAGTGGTGGTATTGTGATTTATATTAGAGATAGTATTATACGTGGGTATCCATTGTTAGAAATCAATTTGACACAATTTCCAGGAAGATGTTTATTTATGTGGTCTGTATTTATGGTCAGATTAATCTCCAGCAGCCAGTCTGCGACTGCTAGACCTATGCAAAGCGGGATAGTATATTTTGCTGACCAGACACTGCTGACCTGCTGACCGTTGCAAAGCGACGTCTTTGAGAATAGTTAAAGGCAGGCTTGGGTCAGATTCTAGGACAGGTCGCTATACATATTTTAGTCAGCAGTCTAGCAGCACTATTGATTACCTTTTGTTAAGAGAGAACGATTTCACATGTTAACTGACTTTTGTGTTCAGGATTTTAACATAAAAATTCTCTCAACCTTGGAGTTTACGATACACGGCCAAACAATTTCGAATATTTACCAAAACGATGATACTAATAAAAGTGCGTTTAAACATTACAAATGAAATTGTGAGCACCGAGATTTATTCAGGCGTGGCCTATTGGGTAAATTGCCAGAGTTTAATCGTTTTTTTTTTATTGATAGATGGCAGAACAACAATGACAAAATTGACGAAATGGTGCTGAATTTTACGGACATTATTTGTAGCGTTGCGGACCCACTATTTATGTGCTCAATTAAACCAGGCGTAGGTAAACCGCTAGTAGTCGTCAGTGGTTTGATAAAGAATGCGCTAAAGAGAAACGAGAATATAAAAATGCAATTTTTCGAATTTAATAATACGAGAACAAACGACAGTAGAAATTCTCTTTTTTAATCTGAAGAAAGAATACAAGTCAATCGTCCGTACAAAGAAACATTCTTTCAAGTTAAAGCAGTCGGCCGAAATTGAAAAATTAAAATACTGCTGACCACGAGCGTTTTGGAGCGTTTTGGAGTAACCAATCTTTTGCTGATATCGATATCAAAAATTCTAAACAACACTTCTCTGAAATATATGAAACTATAGATACCCCTGCATAAGGCGATGTTGAAAACGAAAGTAGTGATTTTTATATTGACGACCCGACGTTCTCCAAACTAAATGTACCGATTACATCACACAAAATAAAATAAGCTATTGAGAGATTAAAACGAAACAAAACATATATATATATATATCTTTTATTCCTCCATTCATGATTACACAATATTATGATAAACAAGTACAGTAGCATGACACAAAACAATATAACTTATATACAGGTGGAAATCAAAGTAATGACAAACGAAAGAGAGAGTTGTGAGAGGAAGCATGTTAGAAAGAGAGAAGGTGACAAACGATGATAGGGTATAGGATAGAACGGAATGAAGACTCAAAGAAGGAGAAAAAGGAAAAAGCTAAGAAAGCATAATTGGTGACTAATCTCGATGAATCTTCTCTAACGAAAACGAAATATAGAGAAGTTTCTTGAGACTCGTACTTAAAATATATACACAGGTTTCAAATGTCAAAATTGTGCATTTTGAGTCTTCCGTAAACAAACGATGCAGTGGCTAAACGTAAACCACCATTACAGCAGCTGATGGATAGGGTCTGCACAGTTTAGTAATGGTACATGTACATGGCGAACAATTAGCATATTAATTTAGCATATCGCACATACTTTGTTGAGGTTGTGTCTGTTATTATATATTACCTCTATTACATTGACACTGAGATCACATAGATCTATCATATTTCAGAGTGTATTCAAGGCGTGCATGTATTAGCATTATTAAGCGATTCCGCTTTTGTTCATTCGTACTGAATGGGCAAAAATTAAAAAGCTTTTGAAGCAACCTACTCTGTCGCTATCGTCCAATTCAAAAGATACGAATCCATTAAACATCTCAATAATCTGATAGTTTAATAAGGCGACGTTTTCTCCAAAGCATTCGTAAGAATGGTAGTCACATCGGCACTGGTGCTTCTTTTAAAAGCACTTAATTTGTTTTCTCTAAATATTTTTGCTATGTTTATGTGCTATACTTCAGACAACTGCTCAAACTATTTCAAGCCATTTTCGAACTCCTGCTCAAACTATTTCAAGCCATTTTTATACTGCTATACAAACTACTAAGATCATTTCAGACTCCTATGCAAACTATTTCAGATAGTTTTGAGATTTCTGTACAAATAAAATCAGGTCATCTTCAAATTCCTGTGCATAATGTTAAAAGCAGTTTTCAGAATTCTGTGCAAACTTAATTTTAGAATTACTTGACTATTTCATACTATTGTTAGCCATTGTCAGACCCTAGGCAAACTACATGCATTTCAAGCGATTTTCAGAATCCTGTGCCAATTTTCTTCACGCGATTTGCAGACTCTTTTCAAACCATTTCTGAATTCAGACTTCTGGGCATACTGTTTTAGGCCATTCTGACACACCTGTGAAAACTTTCTCAGGTCATTTTCAGACATGTGCAAACTATTTCAGGTCATTTTCAGACTTCTAGGCCAACTTTTTCAGGTCATTTTCAGACTTATTAGCCAACTATTTCAAGTCATTTTCAGACATCTGTTCAACTTATTTAACCCATATTCAGACTCTTGTGCAAATTATTCAGGCCCTTTTCAGACTTTCGTTGAAAGTCCACATAGGTCCAAGTTTGGTAAAGTACTGTTCCAAACAATATCCAACATATTGACGAACGAATGAACGGAATGGTTCAAGTACACAGCCCCCCAACCCTACCACACACACACACACACACACACACACACAACACACAAACACACACCACACACAGACACCACACACATACACATAACCCACATACACCCACATACACACATCCTCACCACGCACACACCCACACCCACACCACAACACACATACCCGTACAAAACACACACACACACAGCACCAACACCAACACCGCCGCCAGGTCTGTTTTAGACATTTCATGTCTTTTTCGGACTTTTTATTTGATATTGTTTTCATGTAATCTAAACTAGTCGCTCCTACTAAGAAAAGTTTTTTTTTCTTGGGGCTACGGTTGACTTGAATCTTCCTGCGGCTGCTGTAGACTTGCATAGTCACAAGACTGTGATAGATTTTACTTGTCCTGTGGCGTCGGTTGACTTGAATGTTCCTGCGAATGCTGTAGACTTGTAATTACTACATGTAGCTGCAGTAGACTTAAATTGTCACAAGGTTGTGGTAGATTTTACTTGTCCTGTTGCTGCAGTAGTCTTAAATTGTCACAAGACTGTGGTAGATTTTACTTGTCCTGTTGCTGCGGCAAACTTGAATTGTCCTGCGGCTGCTGTAAACTTAGTTTTCACTGCGGCTGCTGACCTGTTGACTTATTATCTCCCTGTAGCTACTGTAGACTTGAACTGTCCTACGACTGCGATAGATTTGAATTATCGTGCGGCTTCTTTAAACTTCGTTATATCTTCGTTATATCCGCGGCTGCTTAGGACTTGATTTTTACTGTGGCTACTGTAGATTTTAATTGCTCTGCGGCTGCGGCAGACTAGAATTTTTCATGCGGCTGAAATAAACTTGTTTTTTCCTTTTCCTGCTGAGCCACCTATATCTATCCACCCCGTCAAATCTAATATCATCTCAGTTTACAACATCGCAATTCTTCCGGGTGTAATTTATGTGGCACGGATGATGGTGTTTTATTCCTTTTCAACAATTGAGAAATATTTGGTGTCCCCTGTATTATTTAAATTGGATATCTGAAGCATTTTGAATTAATTTGCACATACATAGAGACTGCAAATAAAAATATACATACTGACAACCATCCACGTGAAATAGCTATCTAGCAAGCATGCGGATGGTCAGCTGTTTTATCCAGGGACGTCTGAGGTCTTCCTCCGCCATAAATAAGCTTAACAAACTTGAAATGACCTAATTTTGGCCGTATTATCTAAAACCAAAGCAAATAGTTGATATCGGCGTTTCAAGAAGAAATGACGAACACACGATATAATAATAAATTTTGAAACGAAAACAGTCAGATGAGTTTCCATGGTATGTACTACTGCTAGATGACGAACAAAATAATTTCCTCTCCATTTTCCCTATGCAAAGAACATAAATACGGGAGGTTGAAATAGACTTTCCCCCGATATTTCAAGAATAGTTTGCTTATCTACGAGTGTGTTGCTTTTACTGCAGTGTTGTGGTTTTGTGTGTGGAATTTAACAATATTTCAGTCATATCGCAACGCCAATGTCATTACAGATGGCAAAGGACCCCGGGGACCTTTGTAAATTATGTCAAAAGCACAACACTCGTTGTTTTCTGTAGATTTGTGTTTTATATACCAAAGATTATCTATGTGTACGTTATTGCTATATACATGTATATATATATATAAGTGGTTGCCTTTCACCACATAAAACACGTATGCGGTTATATATCATTAAACATGTAAGTGGTGTTATATATATATATATATATACGCGTGTTCATATATGTATTTGATAAATTGTATCATTGGAAATGCATGCGTACGCTGTTTGTTACGGTATATTTCATTGGCTCTTGGGAAAAAGCAAATCATGCATGTTGGGAGTTGGGTAGGGGGAATGCCTACATAATATTAGAAAAGCTGGGACACGGGGTCGTACTAGAATAAGGAAGGGGAAATATATAGAGATTTAAAGGCGATTAAGTTTAAAATTATAAGTGTTTGACAGATAATATAGAGTTGAATAAAAAACAATGATTTTATACCAAAAAATGAAATTAACTATCACATCAGGCCCAAACTGATCGACATACCGGTAACATCCATTCTCGCTTGCTGGAATAGTCTCAATAAAATGCATGCATTTAAAACAATGGACAGCGAACTTAATATAACGACATCAAAAACTTACTAAATATGAAACAATAAGGTACAGAAAGAGTGAGAGAGAGACATAGAGACAAATACAGCGGGTTAGAGAGAGAGAGAGGGGATAGAAAGAGAGAGAGAGAGAGAAAGGATGATAGAAAGTGAAAGAGAGAGAGAGAGTATAACAAAGGTTTATAATAAATTATGTGATGTAAACGTTACTGAATAGAATACGTCTTTTTTCTATGTTATAAAAACATCAAAACGACGTCAGCCCGAAATGGCCGACTATATCAAAAGCTACGTATATAAACGTCACTACGACGTCGTTTCTATAACGATATGACGTGTATTTGTCTGCAATTAACAAGATAAGTCATTGGCATAAGTATTGTCTAGCTGTATCGTCAAATAGCAACAGAATGGAAATGTTGAATAAAAAAGAAAAAGTTGTCAAGAAGTCTAACATGTCGAGAAGAATTACCAAACACATTGGTATTGACTTCTTGGCTCGTCTGGCTAGGTATATAAGGAGAAAGGTTGAAAGTTTTCACGTTCTGGAAGAACAGATCTCTGTCATCGAAAATCCCAAGTATCGGAAAGAGTCTGGTGATTACACATTGGTTAAATCTTTTGAAGAATCGAATGCCCGAGATTTCATGTCGCAGTCTAAAGATGATGGTCAACTGCAACGAAATGGGGAGTTGCAGATAGCATTGAGGAAATTAGCAAGCCGGCCAAACTCGATTCTGGTGATTCGGGGTTGGCACTATGGTGTAGAATCCTGCAATTGTAAGACTTACAAAAGGTTCGATAATTAGCACGTGTATATTTTTAAATAATTTGTGTTTAATATGCAGGCTTTTGTGTAAAACGCAAAATCATAGTTTTGCATTCATTTAAGACAATCGCTAATCAATTGCGTTCAAGTCGATATCCATGGTAACAGTAGTACTTGGTGACTTATGAAGTAAAGAAGGAATCTCACATATGGCCATCGAAACCTCAACATAAACAGCCCGTTTACTATACGGGTGCGACATTCAGATCTTTAAATCAAACATTCTCAGACAAAGAACAAACAAACTTTTTTTTAATTTCAGTTTTATCAATTTTATTAACTTGGTATGGTCATTAAACGTTTGACGGCAAAATATTGAAATTATCACATATCTTGTTTTATCAATTTGAACTATGTCCATTCCATCGGGTTCTTTGCCTTACAATGTAAACATGCAATAAAAATAAAAGTGTGTATTTCACCTCCGTGTAACAGTAACATTTCTACAACAGCCATACTTGGCACCACATCCAGGAGGTTTGCTGTGAGAGTTTTACTTTTTAACGTCAATGGTCTTGTTATAAACAAATATAACTACAGTTTAACTAATAATATTTTCTTTTCCTTCCAGATGATATCTGCAAAACGTAGAAGGATCCTTGATAGAAGAACTATTACAGATATGGAAAAACAAGTTATTATTATCTTGAACATACTCACTTATAACTTATGTTGTATCTTACAACAAGTAAATAAATGTTCAAACTATTAGAGAGTTATGTTGATTTGTTTTCTCTAAACGCTGATAAGAAATCTTTTTTACAACAATATCGACATGTCTTATGAATTGTTAGACTTATACCATTGTACATCGCCATAATATATAATAAAATATATATATACAAATAAAAAAAATGTCTGTGTCTCTTATCTAAACTAGATTACGTGACGTTTAATGTAGCTGAACAGAATATGTATATAATGTTCAAGTATTTTTTTTTATTATCGTTTAGTTTTTATCTAAATATTCTCATTTCTAATCAACCCTAAGTATTTCTCTATCTAGTGGTGTTTTATGTGATCTATTTCGTCAGAATGTTCTGTAAAGTCAAAAGCTAGTTGCCATTAAAAATTACCAACAAATCCAGTTCAGTGTCAAATATATTTTAATATCCATTAATGGTGAATTTTGATAAAAATGAAATACCTATTTTGTAGCACGTTATTTTAGCATCTTATATTTCACAATCTCCATTTAACACCTTTTAATTATATAAAAGAGAAGAACTGAAAAATAAAAGCTCAGCTCTTTAAAATATGCCAGAAATTATGTGACAGAATTGTCACTAACATATATTTGTATACAATCACTGCACGAAAGCAAAATGCTCTCATGCCTTGAAGTCTTTGGCAATTGCTCCATACACCTCCAGGGGCCCATTTCACTAACGTGCGTACGCCTAAGAAGAACGTAAGAATTATCGTACGAACTTCGTAAACATTAAAACCGTTTCACTTATGTCAACTTCTTACGTTTTATCGTGTAAATATCGGAAAAACGTGGTAACTTTCCGACAGCTTG
The DNA here is from genome assembly GCA_032358795.1 of Nuttallia obscurata. Classification (NCBI taxonomy): domain Eukaryota; kingdom Metazoa; phylum Mollusca; class Bivalvia; order Cardiida; family Psammobiidae; genus Nuttallia; species Nuttallia obscurata. Next base: position 8,900 of record JAULCC010597019.1, read on the forward strand.
AGGCAGCTGTAACTCTGCGAAAAATTCGTAAGTGTTATAGCCGCCGTATTTCTGTTATGCTGGAATGGTTTACTTTGATAGAGAAAGCAAGGACTCTTTCATACTAATTGAATAACCCATTCTTTGGAAGGATATCTTTGTCTTAAAACAATATACCATGTGCATTTTATCATGAAAAAACGGGGTTCACTTAACCAGTAGCACAATATATGAAATTGCAATTGTCTCGTATGTTATTACTATGTTAACAAATAATTTCAGACTTAAAGTTTCGCTTGGTGCACTTAGGACATGAGTTAGTCAACCGCAATAACAATATAGCTTCATCTATGTACTAGTATTTCTGTCTGTCTGTGCGTGTCTTTATCTCATCTCTTATTTATCTTATGTACATTTATCTCCAGTCTCCTGACTTTATTCTAGTCTCTTTGTCTATTTGACTCTTTACCCATGTACCGTAGATGAAAACTGTGAATGTATTTCAATTCATCTATCTTATGATTGCTCTTGTGAGCCTGTAATATCACTTTTCACCCGTCATAAAAGTCTCTCATTCCACTTTTTTCTCTCTCTCTCTTCTCTCTCCCTCTCTCTCTCTCTCTCTCTCTCTCTCTCTCTCGGTCTCCGTGTTGTTATCTCACTTACTATATCGTTTTATTTATTTATTTCACTCTTTTGAAATACGTTCAGTAGTCTGTCGAAGAAAGTGAGCCTGGGTCGTGCTCACAAGAATGGATTGTTTGTGTGTGTCAATGTAAGTACCATTTATGGTAGTTGTTCTTACTTCAAGCGTATGTGAACTATACTCATGTGAGTTATAATAGTAATGAAGAACACTATTATAGTTACATGTACAAAGATGTACAATACAGTGGTAATTTCTTAATTATGTTTATTGATAAACACTATAAGGAATCAGAGATAAAGAATACGGAGATAAACAGTTACACACGGACCCGAATATTATCATACCCACGTTTGTAAAACAAAAGTTTACAAATTTGTTGCAAAAAGGACTTCTCTCCTTAAAATCTCTACACAATTATAAATAACATCATAAGAAAGCTTATATCTTTATCTATGACTGACGTTAATTTTGATGATACTGATTGCAGTTAAGTCCACATTTTTTACTTATGAAAAAAACTAATCAGTTTCATTTTGAATCAAATGACTTCAGACGAAACATTGTTACAAGTTTTTTTCCTACAAACAATATTGAGCAAATGATTGCAAAATCTGTCTTCAAAAGCTGGCAGCTTTAAGATTGAATTTTGAACTTTCTTAAAATTTCTTTGTTTATTTGGAATTAAACGTCGCTTTAACAGTATTTCAGTCATATCGCGACGTCCAGCTCATTAGAGGTGAAGGAAGACCCAGGGGGACCTCAGGCATAGAGTGTACCCGGATAGAACCACCGACCTACCGAAAGCCAGCTGGAAGGCTGCCTCACTTGAAAAAATCCGAAGTGCCCAGACCGGAATTCGAACCCACAGTGGTGAGGGGCTGAGAGATTGCAAGTCAACGACTATAA
>JAULCC010597241.1:0-10433 GCA_032358795.1 Nuttallia obscurata
TTGTTTAGAATATATTAAGACATATAGGAACATTCATAGCGAAAATTTAGATAATACATCAGTTAAGGAGGGGTTATAAAATACTTTAATATGATTGAATATCCTTGTAGGTGACTTAGCTTTACATGAATGTAACTAAACACAGTTTTAAATAGTAAACAAACTTCATGCTGCAATACACATTTAGGTAAGGTTGAAAGCAGAGGTGGCATGCATTCATATAATATTTTTACAATTGAAATTTTCTATTGACAGTTGTTTGCCTATATGAATGCAAAACTTCTACAAATGTTTACTTTTAGCTGCTCAACCTTCTCCACTATTTCAAAAGTGTCCACCTCCAGGAGCATCTGCGATATATTATGGCCAATGCTGATATCTGGTCAGCCCATGGAAATAAGAAACCGGCTTCAGTAAAAAGAAGATCTGAGGTCATGGCAGGCAAAGATGTCAGATCTATGATGTACCAGAGGATAGGTATATTGAAAGACAGAGAGTCAGGTTTGTTCTTTCTCAAACGAAGTTAATTCTTTGGTAAATTGGTAAAAATGTATGATGCACTTTGCCAGCCTGGCCAAACCCCCATGTTCATCAAGCCAATAACCAGGGGTCGGTTTTATTAAACTTAATACAAACGTTCATATATTTTTCTTAAATTCTTTTGTACGAAAATTTGTCAATTGAGATGTATAATGACAGCCGCAATGATATATACGAATGATACTTACCTTTTGTGTAAAACCTTCGTAAGTTAGGCCCTAGGGGAGTGGGTGTTTGATCAAAATTTTAATATCTCTGAATGTTCTTTATTTGCTTAAAGAGGCATGTGGGTATTTCTAATGTTTTTAATTTTTCAGATGTCTCCACTTCATCAGAGGAGGAAGATGTAAGTCTGGCTCCAAGTGGAAAGCCACAATCTACTGATGCTGGAGAAGATGTTGGTAAGAATAGCATACAACTAGAACAGCTTGTGTTTTTTTGCAGAAAATTTTGTCAAAAACGTCTGTCAAAAACATTGCATAAAAATATGACAAGTAGAGATTCATGACACAAAATTCATTCAAATTCTACCTAAGGTTACTTGAGATAAATGGTCTATTGCATTATTTAGCAGAGTCTCACAAAGTTTTCTTTATTTTGTCTTCTAAATTTCCCTTCTATTATCATATATTACCTTCATCCATTCATCTCAATTTGATATTTTATTTGATTGAATTTTATTATCTGTTGGAAGATTATTTGGAATGATAGCACATACTGTATTTTTATGCTCAATGGTTGCTGCATATTGCATACTTAATTCATACTGTATAATATTTACTAAATACATTCTATAGGTTAACTAAAGTGTTAAAGCATACTGAAACTTTACAGATGTAGGATTTATTTTTTAAAGACTTGGGTTTGCAAAAAGCTCATTAAAGCTGTATCTTGTTATTTTCAATATTTACTTCAAACTGTTTATTACCACCATCACTGGTTTTGAATAATTGTGGAACAATCCCAGTATGTTCCTTAAAAATGTCTTAAATAACAAAAGGGTTATATGTTTGTAATATACATTTCATCAAACATGTATACAAGTTCTTACATTTCAAACAATAAACTGAAAGTATAAAACTTAAACTACTTCAACACCTTATCACTGTCATCTATGGCACAGTGGTGTAGAAGGTATAGTGTCTGCCTTCCGCTAAAGATGTTGCAGGTTGAAGCCCCAAAGGGGGCCTTTCTCCTGACCTTCATTTAACACCAAGTATTTGTTCTACCCAGGAAATAGACTTGAAAATACTTCTACAAGCCCCAGGCTGTCAACATAATGGAACAAAAATATACAAGTTCTATCTGTCACCTGCTAAAATATATTAACTGCAAAATTTTGAAAAATACATTGCTTTCATCCAGAGTTTAGTAGAAATAGACATTGAGTGTGAAATAATTGGATCCCTACTTATATGGGGCCTGATCAGGATCCAAATTGTTTGCATTGGTCTTCAAAAGTGGTCTGTAGTGTTAAGAGGCCTAAAATCATGAATGTAGTTGTAGTAGAATTCAAATGATTAATGTCCCTCCTGAGCCCAGAATGCCGCCACCAGTATTTGAGTGTACTTTAGATACATCCTTTTATTGGTGTCTACAGGCCAGTCAGGTTTTGACGAGTTAAAGTCATGAACATTTGTGTCACTGTATTTCTAGAGCTACAGGTGACCTACGATGGTTCTCCTGGTGATGTGTTTGGGGTGATGTTTGCCGCTCAAGCCACAAAATGTCCCTGGAAGTCACTTCTTGTCTTCTCTGTTGTATTAAGAAACTCATTGTTCTCTGAGCTGGCAGCCTGCTATGAGGTAAGTCTGATAAGATGATTTAATTGTTAAGTTAGTGTATTTAGTGTTTATGCCCCCACCACTAAAAGAGGGGGTGGCATATAGATTTGACTTTGTCACTATGTCCGTCTGTACGTCCATCCCGAAATTGCAACTGCGGAAATGGGGGCATCTGTGTCCTGATGACACATTTCTAGTTATGTTAGCTTAGCATTTGTTCTTCACAGGAAGAGTTGCATTTTTAGGGGTGTTGAAATATATGTCTTTCAATTTTTATAGTTATAGAATCTGATAATTTTGTGTATTTGGATTTTAACATGCATAACTCTCTGTTATACATATATAACAAATTTAATATTCATCAACGTTTCAGTTTAATGTCAAATTTTAATTTCATTAAGTGACAATCCAAATTTTTAAAAAAGTTGTTTTATTTTACTTTGATTTTGTTTTATAATTCTCTGCAAATAATGAACACAGTTATTTGAATGTTTCAGGGTGCTGGCCCTCTTGTTTGTCTGTGTGGCTGGTTGGTGGCCATGATGGATGACACTGAGCACACTCAGTTCTTGGAGCATCATGGGAAGTCACCATGGAAATATAACATGCAGACTCTGGATGCAATTCTTGACCTTTTTGTGAGGCAAAAATGGGGATCTATACTTGTCACTGGCTTTGATATATTTCAACAGGTAAACAAACCAGGGTTCTGTGTGCTTACTGGGATTATTGCTTCATTTGTCGAATATGTCTGAAACTGCAATTCCTTTTTTTTTTTTACCCTTTAAACTTGGGTTTAAGGCATGGATTGAAAGCTCGATTTATAAATGGATTAATTTTAGTAAAAAATTTGATCAAAGCATAGCAAAGCAACACGAAGCATGAGTACAAGGTTAAGGCAAGCATAAAGATCATACCATTACATACATCCACATCTACATAAAAAAAATAAATGATAACACCGAAAAGGTAAAAATGACTTTTGCCTATTTCATTTTTGGTTTTCACATTAGAGGCTTGACTCGGAGAGGTTTGAAGATGTTATTACTAATTACTATGAAAGTACATTCCAATAGCAAGGAGAAAGTGTTTATTTTTTAGCCCTCGCTGCTTGCAAACACCAGGTTCAGCAGAGGTAAGGTCAAATTTTAAGGGAGTTTTACTTGGTTTACTTTCAGGACTCCCCACTTCTACCATTCCTACAGTTTTATGCTGATTTCACAGAGAGAAAGACTTACTACAAGAACTATCTGGATGTGTTTAAGGAGGCTGTGTATCAGGTAATTTACACAAATTATTTAACTGCATATTGATCTTACCATAGTGGTATATTCAAAGGTTTCAAATCCCATCAGTCTTTAAACTGTTATATAATGTTTATAATTGTTTGCAAACTATGTATCCTCTATGGGCACTGCTTAGGGAATGTTGCTGTTTGAATTGAATTGCCTCCCTTTATTATATCTGTAATTCCATCGATTCTTGAATCTTAAAGAAGATCCAGAAACTTTCAGCTCATACTTGTATAAGAAATGTATAGCTTATGGGATTATAAAGCCAAATTGGTAGTCACATAGTTCATACAGGTTGGTATGTAGTTTTTTAAAACCTTAGAATTTTTATCAGTGCAAGGCTGTATTATATAGGTATGCTTGAAACATACTTTTTTATGACACTTTTTAAGAGAAGGTGAGATACATAGGGATCACATTGTTTGTCCATCTGTCAATCTGTTGGTCTGTCTGTCACAGAAACTTAATGTGGAATAGAACTTTTTCATTTATTAAAACATTTTTACTGCAAACTTTTAAATTGTATTGCATATGACAACAGGGTCATGATGCCCCCATATTCTATAGGTCAAGGTCATATTTGACACAGTAATGCCCCTTTTTTTTACTTAGAATCTCTGATTTTCTGACAATGTGCAAGAGGGTGACAATGTGTGCTAATGAACACGCATCTAGTTAGTGTTGGGATTGTATGATCTGTGTTCTTGGTCAACACTGGTAACCTGGCTCTGTCACCATATTCTGGGTCTTGAGTTGTCTAACATTAGCGTTTCGCTCTTTAGTTATTCTCTCCCATATATATGTTTATATATACTTATATGTAATCATCTGCAGTCCATTTTGCTTAGGTGAATAAGTAGGTTGCATTACTGACGTTCAGAAATCTACATATAAATGAATTGCAACTGATAGTGAGGTTCAACTCCTTATCAATGAAGGGTCCTTTGATTGGAAGTAAGAGACTGTATCATCTAAGCCATGGAGGCACCTGCATAAACCTTGTCTTGTATCAGAGAATAATAATATATTTTGGTCAATAACTTTGTCATTGCTGTATTTAGATATTCAAATCAGAAAATGTCTTCATTAAATGCAGGAACAAAGAACATATTAGAAATGCTGAAATCTCTCCACAGCTGGGTTCTTTCGGAAGCTAAAAACTTGGTTATTATAGATAGATTATTGTTCTATACACAAAGATAAATATATTGTTGAGTCTTTCTTAGGGAAAAAGTTTTAATAGGCTGCTATTGTGAGGTTTCTGCTACACAAATATTAATTTATTGTGTATTATTGCTTTAAAATAGTAAAAGTAAAAGAAAACTGTAATTTTTGACTAAATGTTGTTCATGAGATGGCCACTTTAGGGAAGCATTATTGTACATATTTCAGTTTCATCATCATGACAGTTCTGCCAAGTCAGTCAATGTCATTGGTAACTCCCTGTGGCTAGAGAAGACAACGTACAGAATTATTCAGTACATGCTCACTTCAACACCAAGTATCTTTGAGGTACTTCAGCTGCTCAAAGTTTTTGACAGTGAAGGCATAACTCTTGTTTTTAAAGAAGTTGGTGAGTTGCCTCCCTTCCTGAAAAAGAACTTATTTACTTTAAACATATTTTACTGTCATAGTTTTGTTTCAAATAGATGTATATATGTCATATCACAAGTGATGCTCCATTGCAGTGTATATTTTTGTAGTAAATGCCCATACCAGTGTTATTTCATGTTACAATTTATTTGTGTCACTTCTCAGACCACATACAACATATTTTTTACTCTTAGGGGCTGAATAAATTTAATACAAGCATTGACGCATGCTTCTTTAATTTCATTTCTTTTATTACTTTGAGAATTATGTGACAGCCCTCCTGAAAGTTTCATCAAATTCAGTTAACAGGAAAAAAATACAAAACTGTAGAAATCATCTTTATACATTGTGTACATGAAATATTTTATCTCCACACTTGAATGTTTTAAGTCTTTCTTTATACAATTTGTTTTACCAGTACTATTAATATAAGTCAGTGCACCACTTATTTTAGTACCCCTTTGGATGAATTGATAATTAATGTATTGTTTTGTACTTAGATCCAGACTTCCGAAAACAGTACCAACTTGTTCAGTGCCTACAGGCTGGCGACATCAAGACAGTGGATTTTTCTGCCCTTCTGTCACAGACATCTGTCCAGTATGAACAGGAATGTGGTAATGTCCTTCAACTTTTGATTGACAAAGAGATGTACCATGAGGCGAGAAAATTTGCTGAAGTCTCGGGGATAAAAACAGTGCAGGTGACTGTTGTTGAGGTAAGTATTAGCAATAATTAGTAGGTGCCTTTGTGTTAAGTGTTGTATGCCTCATTTAAGAGTATTACAATCATATTAACAGAGTCAGTTAACCTAACCCTGTGTATATTAATCCTTTGACTTTTGTCTTATGTGATCAGTGTAGATCCAGATCTACACTGATCACTTTCAGTCTGATCAAGATGTACACTGATTACTTTTAGGAGCATTATTAGACTGAACTGATGTGCATCCTTGCCTGGATCTGTACATGTCACGCTTGACAAAAGTTGTATCCATGAAGTTAAGGGTTAATGAGTACCAAACTGTATCTTTCCAATAACTGATGACATTCTCATTCTAAACAGTATTGGGAGACAAGTAATAAACTGTCACCATGACAAAAAGTACCAGAAGAGACAATGAACAAGGAATGTGGAAATCTTCACAAATTTCACTCTTGGGGAGTTTGATTAAACTATGTAGGAACGTTTTTTTATCACACAAACTTCGTAAAAAAGTCCATATTCTTAGGTAATTTGATTGAAATATTCCACAAAGATCTCACTTACGAATTTGTAATTTATGAAGATTTTCCTCCATAGTTACCCAATAATACTGGTATGTTTTATGGCGGCCATCATTATACATTGCAGACAATGACGAATGTTTGTACGAAAGAATTTAAGACAAATATATGAATGTTAGTACAAAGTTCATTAAAATGGCCCAAAAAGCTTTTTCTTCTTCTTGTAGAATATTGATTTGAATAGTAAATGCTGTTTGAAAGTGTGAATTATGGATGCTGTAGGTAAGAAATAGAAAACAAGAGTATAAGAATCTGCATGAGTAGTCATGTTTGATAAGAATATCAACCAGCCGAGGGTCAGAAATCTACTAAGATGAAGCTTTGTAAGAAATGGAGAAAAGAATATGTTTTCTTTCGCAAAAATGTAGAAGTTATGTTTTGTCTGTTTTTAGTATGACTATTCAAAGAATAGGGAGGCTATTGTACTCGCCATGGAATCAGCGCCGGTTAAAGTTTTTTTTAAATATACAAATATCTTCTATTCTATCAAACATATTTTCTTCAAACTTGGCATACTTGTTTCTAATGACAATAGTAACAAATGCTGCAAGTCACATAACTTATTAACCATATTTGCAGACAATACAGGACTGATGTATGTGCATTTATGTTTATAAAATCAGTACCATTTTTACATCATAGATAAACCGACAAAGAGAGAAGATCTGTAAAACAGATCTGTGGACATCAAGAAATGCCAGATTACAGTTCTACAAGGATTGTAAGGACAAATGCAAGAAACATGGTGTACCACCACTCCAGGCAGCTGAGTTCTTTAAGGTTTGTGCAGGCTAATCACTTTATTACTACAGAATAATTGCATTTTTACATTTACAAATTAGATCAGCTCAAAACAAGTTTAAGATAAACAGATTTCTGAAAAGGTAGTAGGTTCATAAACCATCAGAATCAGTCCCAGGACGGATTTACATGAAAACAAAACATGTGATCTTCTACTTGTGTAGTGTCAGGAATGTAGTATTCTATATTCCTGACTGAATAAAATGACCCTACAAGGCAGAAAATTATACTACACTTAAGTTTAGGATCGACTGCTTAACGTGTTTGAAGACTTTATAAAAATCATATCATTGAAGTATTTAATATGGAAAGCATAATTTATAACTTGATCAAATATTCATCAACATTGGTTTCCTTAGCTCAATTTTGACTAAAAAAATTGTAAAAATTGTTTTTCTTTTTTTTTTTTTACTGTTACAGTGCTTTTTTTATATAAAATCTTCAGTCTTGGAGTTCACACTATATTTTTGTTCAATGCCATTGAGCAATAAACTGTTAGTGTCAGTAAAGAAATAGAGTTTATGATGAAGAATGTTAGTTTTATTGGTTGTTTATCAGTTGTTGGTTTTTATTGGTTGTTTATCAATTGTTGGTTTTTATTGGTAGTTTATCAATTGTTGGTTTTTATCATACAGTCAGAAGCAGAATTATCAGAATTGGCTGGAGAGAGAGCAGACCTTTACCAAATGTGTATTCTTTGCCTCATGGACAATACGGGTACTGATAATGGTGGTCAGTTGGTGGCAGAAATGTACAGGCAACTGTGGAAAAACAGAATACAGGATAGGATAGAAAAAATGGAGGTGATGAATTTGTCTTAATCATAATAGTTTTTATGTGACTGTTTTTTTAAACTTTAGCAAAACATGTCTGGTCAGATAAGTATGAGTTATTCCCCTTTCATAGCATTTGCTTTTAGGCCCTGACTGTAAACTAATGTGGATATGGTGTCTTGTAAAAGTTTACAGTTTGCCAGAGTCCTGGTAGGAATCAAACTTGTGACTATGTTTACCAGCCTGAATCTTGAGACTTCTTGACTACTGTGATCTTGTCCTGCTCATGTGAAATGTCTAAATACAACCAATTTCAGCGAGAGTGCTGTACATATTTCTTGGGTTATCTGTTCCAAAATTTAGTTCAGGGCTGATTTGCATTCATTTGTGTATTAGGTACATTTTCATAGCACTGGGCAAAGTTTTTAAATATGTTCTTGTTACATTCATACCTATTTTGCAAGCCAGCAATAACATTTTACTCCTGTGTAGGCTTTGTATAAAAAAAAAAAATTTTTTTAGATATTTTAAATTGTTTCTAAAGGTCCCATTTGTTCATTATGTCAGTGAAAAAAAGAATTTTATTTTCTGGTGAAATCATCTACATCATCTCAGAGTTATTTCATGTTTCTTTGTGGATATATTTCTACAGACCATGTCAGAGGCAAGTGAAGATGCAGACATGTTCTCTGACCTTCCTACAACACTACAGAGAGGGACAGTCCAAGTTCAACATGAGCTCTTGTGTTGTGGCAAGATGCCACGCAGTACAGATAAACCCACTGACCTCACAGACAAGGTTTGTTATTAAACAATACATGTATATTAAATCAACAGTATTTGTTCTATGAGCCCTGTGGGTATAGTGTTAAAATTGGCTTCATTTCAATCGAAAGATAAAATGTTTGAATCCAAACCACAGACTCCATAATGAGTGATGCTATCAAAGAAACAATTTAGTTACTGGTTTTTCTTATCTGTTTTACTGTAGATTTTTTCAAAAGTTGTTGTTTCAAACACTGAAGAGGGCATAATGGTGTAGTGGATTTGTGTCCGCCTTGCTCTCAGAAGGTTGCAAGTTGGAACCAGGAAGGGGGCATTTTCCAAGCCTTTATTTGACACTTAGTACTGGTTCTACCCAGGAAATGAACTGGAAACTGTTTCTTCAAGCTGCAAGCTTTCAACATAAGCTTAGATAAATAAGTTTAAAACTAAATGCTGCAGCCACTGATCAAATGCTGTGTCCTGCAGTATTCTCATTTTTTTCAAAGGATCATATAAATATATTGATTTCCTCATCAGAACATTAAAGAAGTTAAAACTGGAGAGTTTTATTTATTACCTGATCAAGCAGTTTTCTCAGCTTAATTTAGACTAGAAAATTGTACCAGGTGTTTGTAAGTCTACAATTCAGGAAGTTTGCTTCCTAGCCCAATAGCATTTTCACTTTTACATTGCCTTTATTAACAAAGTCAAGTTCTTTTATCCAAAATTTTATATTAGATGAAAAAATGTGAAAGTACCTGGTTATTCTATTTCAGGAAATTAAAGCTCTTCAATCACTCATTGGAGATATGCTTGAAGATGGGGAGGTGACAGAAAGTTGCCGTGTTGCCACCGAGTTTACACTGTACAACCAAGACCTGGCAATTGTTCTGGTAATGATATCATTCTCTCTCTCTCTCTCTTTCTCTCCCTCTCTCTCTCAAAAGTAGTCAAGATTAAACTATTGTGATCAAACTTCATCTGCCCATTAACTTTGTCCTAGATAGACTTTAACTACTTCTGAACCACTTGATACATTTTCACCAAACTTGGTCTAAAACATAATGACATTGGCCACTCTCAGGTTTGTTCAAATGTGCTCCAGTGCATGAATTGGCTGCCAGACCTAAAGATTGAAAAACCTTGAAAATATTGTCTGAGCCAGAGAGACTAGACCTGAGATATTACGTACCATTATACACAGGTTCTGTACTAAGTTTGTTCAAATGTAGATATAAAAACATGAAAACTTTAAAAAATCTACTTGTCTGAAACTATACAAGCTGGACTTAGGATATGCTAATATCAGCTGAGCCATAATGGTCCTCTTGTTTATACATAAGACTCTTTCTGTTTCTTTCTTTATCAGTACCATCTTTTTCTTTCATTATTCCACCATCTCTTTCTCTCATCACTATTCTATTGAAAATTTATCAAGGTCTGATAGATAAAACATTTATAAGAAATGTTTATGTCTGTACGCAAGTTGTTTCTGTTGATTGATTGAGTTGGGTTTTACAGCCCGCAACACTGTATAGGTTATATGGCGCCATTCAGGAAATAACTTGTTGGATCCACATCTCATTTACATCGAGATAA
>JAULCC010597352.1:0-10432 GCA_032358795.1 Nuttallia obscurata
TTATTAATTTAAAAGTTAATGATAATACTAACATATAGTTATCACAGACAAACATTAAAATTTCTATCACTGTCACTGGGGGAAACGCTATAAGTTAATCATACAGAGCCAGAAATCATATTACAGCTACCCATTATTGTAGTGACTAGTGTACCGTATTTTGGGGTGCCACGATTCACCCAAATCCACCCAAATCCGCGTTAGGAGTCCTGTAAATGTACACCAACCAATATTTTAAGTAGAAGGAGCTATAGCCAGTTTTTAACATGTGTAATCCATGATCAATTTTGTGGAAACATGTGTCTTAAACCTCACAGCCATACCTGATTAAATTCATGAACAAAATCATAAGGAATACTGATTTCGAGAGTCGATTTTCGTGTTTGGCCTCCATTTTGAAACAATAACAGTCGCTTGTAACAATAAAAGAATATAATTTTATTGTCGACAAAAAAATACACCAGTAACTGCGTTAGATTTAAAAACACCTCGACAAATCTTTGCAAAAATTATCAATCAGTAAAGTTTAACAATGATCGTTAAAGATAAACATGCAAAATATTAAAAATATTTTTATTGTTTTATGTTACCCTACTGTCCAAGTTCTACCTTGATAAAAACGGCGCTATTTAAAACAGCAAAACGCCCATGTCATTCCTGAATGGTCCAACAGAAAAAGGTATAAGTAAAACTGAGCTTTCCTACTTTCAAATTAAAACTGAACAAATGATCAACAACTATTGGCCTGTTACTGATCAAGTATCTTCAACTTAGAAATGTTTGATACTGCCAGGACACTCAGTATCACCCAAAGCATGCTTTCTTTTTCTTCTATAAGATAAAATCGATTGAAATGAAAAATAAAATGAATGTTAATGTTAGTCAGTGAAAAGGATCATCATCCGATTTAAAAAAAGATTATACAATATTATCAAAGTTTACATCATGGGCTTAGCAGTGATGGCAGAGATTTATGGATGAAGTGTTCCACTGCCCAGAGAAATAGAATACAGCTCAATTAGCAGCAACACAATGCCTCAGAATACCATGTGCACACCTTATAAGTTTGTAGCATATAAAAATTCGCTCCTTTTCGGTGGAGGGCATATAAAGAAATGAACATTTCTCCGGAACAGAATCCCAAACAGGATTAACATTTAAAGTATTCCAACACTGCCAGATTCCGGTCACAACCTCTTTTTGGAAATGTTTGATATTTGACCTCATTTACCGCGACACCATTTTGCGCACACAGTATTTGTTTACAGTGACTACTTCAAACGTCGGCAATGTGAAATCTGTGAAATATGGAGATTAGAAATATAAAAGTTGTTATTACTTACTCAAAAATACTCAAAATAGGCTTTTTCCATGAATCTCAAATTTTCCCATTCATGAACCATAGTTTTTTCTCAAAAGATTTGAATCATGGACTCTTTTTTTTCTCAGTCTGCTAAAATGGATATTTTACTTACATGCTGCCTCTATGTTAAAAGTATCTGTTCACAAAAGGTTGTACTTCAAAATATAACTATGCTTAACTGTATAGTTCTTAATTGGAATTTAATGGGCAAGTGATGCTAACCTAATGCAATCATCATTTCTAAAAATCATTATTATTTTTTCAGCAATTTAGCAACATATTACCAGCAGAGGGTAATATAGACCATATATGACTTAATTATGACCCTGATGACTTAACTATACTTGTCAGTCAGAATGAAAGTTGTTAGGAGAGGGGAGGGAGGGATTACTTTGCACCAACTGTGACAATTCCCTGTTGTTGAAAGTGTCTTTAAGTTATAAAGTTGACTATAATGGGATAATTATGGTGTGACACTGTTTATTTTGTACAGTTATAGATGTCGTAAAGTGGCCGACTGGATTATGGCCCTTGAAATTGTCACAATTGCTATAATTCAGATTGTTTATGCAATTAAGTCTTCAACTTTTTTTCTAAACTTCACCAAACTTATACATTAGTTAGATATTTATTAGAGCTCAGCTCCTTTCTAAAATCAGCCAGATACGCCTATGCACGACTGTATAATGACCCTGGAAATTGTCAACATTGTTTTGATTTAGCTTGTTTACATGATAAAGTCTTCCGTTTCTTTTCTGATTGCACAAAACTTATACAGTAGTTGGATTTCCATGAGAGAAGGTTCCTTCTGAAAAGTAATACTGATCTGCTCATGCATTACTAGATTATGGCCCTTGTTTATTCAAACTAAAGACAAAGTGACAAAACAAGGCAAGAAAGTAGAGCACAGGCCCATGATGTTTTTTAAGTGATTAACCTTTAGCCTGCTAAGCATGACTGTGATAGAGTTTGCAAACAGCTTGTAACCATATGAGACATCGAGTAACTTGGTGCCTAATCCAGATCCAAGCTGTTTGACCAATTTTTTCTAAAAATATTAGGTGAATTCGATGAATTTGAAAATTAAGGCAGACGACAGTTTAAGCAAATTACAATTTTGCAGCCAGCTAAGAGTTAAGAAATAACACTTTTATGAAATTTAGAGTGGAACATATGACATGATATGGACTATTGAGTAGTTTATAATATAACAGAAAATGTCTTGACTTTCTGGATATTCTGTGCTCCAGCTTTGGACATTAATTTTAGGGAGAGAATTTCTGTCTGAGCAGAGCTGAAGCTGGCCTATTGCTTTGTCAGAATGCTGAACATGATAAATTGACTTTGAATACCATTATTTCCAGAAAAACACATCACCATGGCTACAGGTGCTAGGCCCAAAGCTCAGTTAGATGGACAGTACTCTGATCCTGTATACAAGAAGCTGGCAAAGTTGAATGGTGAAATTAATAAACTCAGCAAGAATCAACTACAGGATAAATTGAGAGACTTGGGACTTGATAGCAGGTAAAAATGAACATGACAGAGAATCTTGCTACAGTAAATAAAAAGGGATTGTACAGCCGCTTTAAAAAATAGGATTTTTTCTTCAAACTGTCAAATTATATTGCTTATGGCAACAGGGTTGTGATGCCAATGAGCTATGTTGGTCAGGGTCATATTTAACAGAGTTATGCTCCATTTTGAAATCAAATTTGGCATGAAAATTTAACATGGGCTATTACTTTTCCATTTATATACAGTTTTTTTTATTTTCTGACAGTGTGCAAGAGGGCGACACACATGTTCTACTAATAGATAAAAATTGGGGACCGTTTGCAAACTAACACTATTTTTTCTCAATAAATCTGATTTGTTCCTTCCATAACTAATATACAGCTCTCATTGCACTACACTCAGTGTTTAACTTTTTCCATTCTTGCAATATTTAACCACTTCCTGAATGAGCCACCAAACTCGCTATTAAGCTGTTTATACCACAGGGAATGCAATACAGACAAACCTCCATTTAAATCCAATCAGATTACACCTTGGTGATCCTTGCCTGCTAAGTCGGCAAGTAAGGCATGCTAAACAAAAGACCGAATGACGAATGTGCACACTTTTTTTTTTTCATGCGAATTGTTATGCTGTTATGATGCTTTGTGTAATTAACACATCTATTCAGAAGAGAAATGTCGCGTGTTTATATGCAGTCGTCAATGGGCGAAATCTAGTTCACTTGCGACACAGCCAGCTAACATTCGAGTTGAGTAATGCCTTTCATGTCCACAGGTGTTCGGCATGTAATCTGACCCCAAACATACTCCAATAAAAACAAAATTATCATAATATAACATTAAAACTTATGCCTGCAAAAAATGTGATGATATTATGTTAATATATTTTCTTTTTGCAGGCATTGGTTTTAATGTTATATAATGATATTTTAATAATGTTGGAGTATGTTTGGGACCAGATTACGTGCCAAACACCTGTGCGCCAAGGTTGTTTACATCGTTTGGGAAACTCCTTCTATATTTGGCGCGTTGAAGGGACACATGATTTTTTAGCTAATGAAAAATGGTATCAGATCTGGCTTGGTGATATGTGAAATGCCTGTATTTAATTGGTTGGGTTAAATCTAGTCCATAGCAGGAATTAATGGGTTTTCAGGCAGTGGGTGAACGTAGTCAAATCTCGTATACACGCTGCAATGGGACAAATTTGCACAAATGATAGAGTCTTTTTGTCAAACATGAAGTGCACGGCGGTACAATAACTGTGGACTGTTCCTTTTTGTCAGTGAGTGCATTAATATCATACGCAGACTAAATATGTTGGTGATAGTTTGTACAAATACTGACATATGGGTTGTATTCACCATGGAAATACTAATAGAATGTTTCTTGAACTATTTTTCACTGCCTAATACCAACCAGTTTTTAAATAAAAACCTATTTTCACTGAAACTCACAATGTTTTGGGGTAATTATCAGCTTTCTTCACGAGAGCAGGGGTGTTGCCATATGGGCATTGAAAGCAGGTCCTTCAACATTAACTTCTGATTAAGAAATCTAAGCTTTAGTTCAACTAAATTTCTAATTAATTCTCTTCGTTTTGTTTTTAGTTTAAACATGCTTATAACATTGAAAATCAGCAGCAGATGCTAGGCTATATGTATAGCATCAATAGTGCCATAACAACAGGCGGGTTAATTAACCTGTGTAAACCAGTTTTTTGATGACAAGCAAGGTGCTTGTTACAGGATGGAAAGAGCAAAAATAACGGTAATTTGTGGAATGGAATTTTTAGCAACAACTGTGCCCAAGAGGCCCATGCTATGTTTAATATTGTGCCATTTTCAATTCTATGGAACCATGGGTGCAATGGCACAGCCTAGATTAAACACTGAGTATCATTAAAATTAATTTATAATGTATTTCAAAATACAAATTCTTTTTTTCTGTATTATCTTACTTTTTTTTATTCATCTTCAAATATAGAGTGAGCATATTTTGATTAAAGTCATAGGCTATGCTTTTCTTGACAAAATTTTAAATTTTTATGTCTTGCTTATGGTCAGTTTGTTGCAAATGGAACCAAGTATTCTTGATAATAGAAGAAAGAGAAAATACTTAATCAAGAACATAAACTTATATGACTGATGCCAAACCAACTTCGATTTATCAGAACACCAATTGGCAAGGTCATAGTATATAGAAATTGTTTAATGCATTTAAATTGAAAATGTAATCTTTAATTTCAGGGGCGTAAAAGAAGTTTTGTTAAAGCGTCTGAAAAAACATGTCAGTCGTAAACAGTTGTCAAAGGCGAAGATTAGGGTCAGAGATCGAAATAAATTTGACTACTTGGCTGTGATAGACTTTGAAGCTACTTGCGAGGAGAATAACTGTAGCTACAGGCATGAGATTATAGAATTTCCAATAGTTCTTGTGGACGTTGAGAAAATGGAAATAGTAAGTAACCGCTACTCCTGTATCAATCTGATATTGACTTGAATTGTCTGCAACCCAAAGTATAAACTGGGCTGTGACTTATAAGGTAGAGTGAATGCCTGGCATGTGGCAGGCCTTGGGTTGGATCCCGGGTGAGTCAAACAAAAAGACTTTGAAGAATGAATGTAGTCACTAACTTGTTTGCCATTCTGTATTGTACATGTAGTCCTAGGACTGGCTAACCTGGTTTCAGTATAGTGTGACTGGGTGGGGTGGCATTATAAGATGTCTGTTTCATTTCAGTTTTCAAATTCTTTATTTCTACTAAGTTCATGCATATACATGAATACATGAGCATGTTGCATGGCTCTTCATTGAGGCAGCACTTTAGCTTGTCTCAAGCACTCACTGTCATGTTATGTGTGAAATACTGTTAAAGCAACATTAAACCCCTCCCTATCAAACAAATAAAAAAACAATAAAGAAACAAACAAAATTGTATAACTTTTTAGGTACATGTGAATAAAAATTTCATATCTTGGAATTTATCATATGAAACCAGAGATATTTTTAAAGTTAAGTTACTTAGACAATGAAACTAGGTGTTTATCAATAAAAGAGACAGTTTGAAGGGGATCGGGGAAAAGTGATGAACATTTTGTTTGTAATCTTAGACATGTTTTTCCTTTATTTTCAGCAAGAGGAAAAGTTTCATGAATATGTTCGACCCTTGATTAACCCCAAGCTGACAGAATTCTGTACTAGACTAACAGGAATAACCCAGGTTTGTCCACAACACTTTTGTGTAATTTGTAGATGAAGACAATTCAGTAAAGTTGTGCATCTTTTTCTTTTTCAAATATTGGTTTGTCGGTTGAAAAGTGTGTTGGATGTAAAATATTTTAAAGCTCTAGACCAATTGTCTAGAATACCATGCCCAAACACAATCATTCACTGTTGATTTTTGAAAAATTGAAAGTCCTTTCTTATGTTGAAGTACTTGAAATGCTGCTTGTAGTTTAAGGGCTCAGTGGTGATATTGAAAATAAAGTCTGTTTTTATTATGTTACTCAATTTAAATAGTAAAACACAACCTTCCTATCACAGACAGTTCACTTATAATTTAACAATCACGAAATGTGATCTTTATCAACATGTATAACTCCCTATGGCGGCTTCACTTTGGGATTCCGATAGGGGTAATTTTTCAGTAACATTCTGTATTGACAAATA
The DNA here is from genome assembly GCA_032358795.1 of Nuttallia obscurata. Taxonomy (NCBI): domain Eukaryota; kingdom Metazoa; phylum Mollusca; class Bivalvia; order Cardiida; family Psammobiidae; genus Nuttallia; species Nuttallia obscurata. The sequence goes on from JAULCC010597352.1 coordinate 6,556, forward strand.
CTTTAAGTAAGTTTATTTTAGTTATTTAACTTATCATACCCCGGTGCAAACTAAGTTTGAAATGGGTATATTGGAATTAGCCTGTTGGTCGGGCAGTCCGTCTGCAAAATTTTGTCCAGTGAACTCCTTCACTTTCAGTCCCATTACCTTGATACTTGGCATGATTATTCATTAGGAGCAGTAGATGTGCATGACACAAAATTCACGTTTTTTTCGCACAAGGATTATGGAGTTTTTGCCCATGAATCAACTTGAAAAATCTTGTCCGGTGAACTTCTCCTTCACTTTCAGTCCCATTTACTTGATATTTGGCATAATCATTCATAAGGAGCAGTAGATGTGCAAGATGCCAAATTCACATTTTTTCGCGCAAGGAGTTATTGCCCCTGAATAAACTGGAAAACTTTTGTTTTGGGTATTTTAATTTTTTCTGGAGCATAACTCCAGTACTAATGTATCTAGGTTTGATGAAACTTCATATGTAGATAGAACTTAATGAGAGGAAGTGCAGTGCATAAGATCCATAACACTGCACGCTGCTTGAAAGGAGTTACTCCCCTTTGTTATTTTTTGGTCTTTTGATTTTGTCCGGAGCATAACTCTAATACTAATGCTGCTAGTGTGATGAAACTTCATATGTAGATAGACCATGATGAGAGGAAGTGCAGTGCATAAGAACCATAACTCTGCTTATTATTTTTGGTCTTTGATTTTTTCTGGCGCGTAACTCCATAACTAATGCTGCTTGTTTAATGAAACTTCATATGTAAAGAGACCTTCATATGAGGAATTGATGTGCACAAGGATGTGTTATACATCCTGTGTCAAAGATGGCGGTGGGGGTATGAATCACCTTCAGTGATAGTTCTAGTTTATATTAATTGTGATCATTTTGAAAGCCTATGGCCTATGTCTGTTTTCTGGCGCAAGGCGGACACCATATCTATGACACCTCTGCACCCTCTTGTTTATTTTACCCTGTAAATTCAGTGATAATCCTTCAATATTCCTAATTATTTAAGCAATTACATAAAGACTCAGCAATATAACTAGTTTTTCATAACTCTTAATATCTCCCTTACTTTTACCGAAGCATATATTTACCAATCACCTATACATACGATGACATAATACTGAAATTTGAGGGCGCAGTAGTGTAGTTGATATGGTGTCTGCCTTGCCTTCAAAATATTTTAACACAATTGAGCTGAAGTAAATAAGTTTAAACTAAAAAACTATACTGATAGTTGGTCTTGCACCAAATTTGTTTTACCTAATAAGTAATGTTGTTATTGTTAAACTCCAAAGTAGGTTTCTTTGGTGCTGAATTTAACTTCTTATACTAATTTAACACCCCTTTATTTACTATAAACCTTAAATTAAATATACTAGAACGTATTTAATGATCTGATTAGTTAATATTGAGAGCAATAGCTGAGATACAGGATAGAAGAAGTCTCTTAGTCTTAGATTTTCATTACTCTTTGGTTAACCTGCCACTGTAACTTTTTTTCATTTTTAATGTTTTTTTTTATCTCACACATATGAAAAGCTAACTAGGAGCTTGTATCAGCTGTAATAAACAAATTAATAAGTAAAAGTCTGTAATAAACCAATGAACTTGTTTGGCTTCTCATTAAAACACGAGAATGTTTATTGAATCTTCTAATTAGATTTCCATATAAATGTTGTAAATGTTTGTTCTCAAGGAAGTGGTGGACCAAGCAAGCATATTCCCAGATGTGCTGACCAAGGCAGAACAATGGCTGTGCAAACAATGCACAGACCATGGCAAGACATTTGCAATTTTGACTGACGGGTAAGACACGTTTTCTCCTAAGTTCAAAGTTTCAGTGTAACCCCATTGTCTGAAGCCTGGGGCAATGGAAAAGTTCTGTGGGTTCTTTATTGTAACTTTAACCTTTGAAGATAAGATATACTATACGAAACATTTTTACTGAAAAGTAATATAACTAGAATTTTGTCTTTAATAATGTTTTTGGGTGGTTTTGTAAAATAAAGCTTTGTTATTAGAATCTCTTTAGTAGCTCAGTAGCAGAGTGCCCGCTTTTGATCCAGGAGGTTGTGGATTTGTTTTTGGCCGAGTCAAACCATAGACTTTGAAATTGGAAGTAATGGCTTTCCCTCATGGCATTTAAGAATCTGGGGTTAGCATTAAAACTGGTTCATAGGTGTCAGGATAAATTGACTAGCCAGGGTACAGTCCCCTGTGTATCAGTACTATACAGTGGGCACATAAAAGAACTAGAGAGTTCTACAGAAGAGTAGTTCCGCTTCCATCTCTCCCTGGGATGTTCATTAGCCTTTGATGGCATAGAGTGAAGGAAATTTACAAACAAACAAAACTTTATTGATAAGATTAGAACTGTGGTTTGGTAGGGACAAGATGAAATAGAATTTTATTTTTTTTTTCGATGTACAGTTTTTAGATTTATTAGTGAATCAAGGAATTTCTCAAACATCTTACATTATCTGGAAAAGTGTTTCCAGTTAGCTGGTTATTAAGAAGTCAGGAATGTAACCCATATTATGCTACTACATGTAGCCTTAAAATCACCACTTCTTCTCAAACTTTTGCAAGTTGTGGTTATTTTATGACATAACAAAAGATGAGGTAATAAAAACAAAAGTCCATTTTAATACCAAAGTTTCTTTACAATGTCTCACATCTACTACTGGAAAAATGCGAAAAAGATTTTCTTGCAATTTCATTTTGATTTATTTTGATATCTCTTGAATGAACTGTTTACAGTTTTGCTTTTTATATTTTGAATCAGAAAAATTTGGATGAATTCAGATCTTTCTGAAAATTCAGACTGCTGTCAGCTGTCAACATGATGACCAATGATTTTAAATCATTCTTTTTTAACTAGGCTGAAATTTTATTCCTTACTGGTGCTTTAAATTCCTATGCCTGATTTGTCTAATTTTCTCAAATCCTTTTCTAGACAGGTCAGTTTTTGCAGTTATTTTGTACATTGACATGTTGGTCATCTACAAAGCAATTGGGATCAAAGCCTTTGAGAACTGTTATCAATTTCTGACTATTATCTTTATCTTCTGCTGACAACATAAATTTAAGTTGGAATTTTTTTTTGTGGGTGTCATACTTTTCTTTCTGTAGTTAAAGGCATTGAATGGGTGCATTTTGGCAGCTGTGCTTCATATGGCTTTATTTGGGGTATTTGACATAATCTAATTAACAACACCCTAGGGGCCTGATAAGGGCTTACCAAATCACTATCTAGACTAAGCCGATTCTTTTGATCAAGTCAAATGCATAGAGCAGATTATGTATATGGCTTTTAGACATTTTTATCTGCTTATTGGTAGTTACAGTCATGGCTTGACATCAATTTTTTTATTTTTTTTTTGGAGTGGGGGTGTTCAGTTCACTTATACAGTTTCCTGTTCAGTCCCTTTTAACATAGTAAGTAATGTGTGATCAGATGATTGATTGATTGATATCTTTGCCAGGCCTTGGGATATGTTCCGGTTCATGTACTACCAGTGTTTAGAGAGCAAGCTTGACATGCCAAAATGGTCCAAGAAATGGATCAACATCAGAAAAGCCTACTGTAATTTCTACAGCTGTGGGAGAGGTGGCATAGAAGTCATGCTGAACAATCTGGGTAAGACATTCAAACATGCTATTGTGGTAGTTCGATGGTTCTGCCCTGGTTCACTCGGCGCCTGAAATTGTGAACAGATGTCCCCCAGGATCTTTCTCCATCTGTAATTAGCTGGATGTTGAGATATGACTGAAATATTGTTAAAGCAATGTTATTAGCTCACCTGACCACAAAGTGGTCAATGGTGAGCTTTTGTGATCACCCTTCGTCCGGCGTCCGTCCGT